>JAQHUG010000260.1:1888162-1924915 GCA_028555095.1 Dicrostonyx torquatus | reverse complement strand
GCTAGGTCAGATGCCCTCTCCAAGGGCTTACCTCAGTCAAAAGGGCCGAGTTCTCCTCCGGTGGGGGTGGCTAGATCTGAAACTTAAAGGATAAAATAAAGGACCCTAGTGATAAGACTTATCAAGAATGATGTATGTACAAAGGAACCAACTGATGAGAAGGAATTGAATGGGTGATGTGAAGAACCAATTGCTCATGGAAGGAACAATGCAAATTGGGAATGACACTACATAGGTAGGAAGGACTCAATTCTGAAGGGTTTTAAGAAATATACCATCGGACTTGGACTTGAGATGGTAGGCTGGAACGTCATTAGTGATTCTAGGAGTAAAACAATTACTCAAAGGTCAACTGAATGTAATGATGGTGAACTTGGCATGTGGGATGTGATGGAGTGGAACATAAGTGAGTGAGAAAACGGTACTAAAGGTGAGGCAGGGGGGAAAGCAATGAGCAAGACGAGGACTCAGGAAAAAGGAAAAAAGAAAAAGAAGAAATAAATCTTAGAGGTAATTAGAAGAAAGCAACAGAGGAAAACGTCATATGTACTGTTGTCAGAAAGACAGTCTTATTCTATTATTCATATCTTGAATTCATTTAAATTACTACTGTTTTCACATCTTGCTTAAACTATATAACTAGATCTTGGCTCTTTAAAATTTTTATAGGTCTTTTTAATACATGAGAGGCTTAGCTATGGGGTAGGTTACAAAAGATAATAATTAAATCATAAGTAATTAACTGGGAAATCGCTGCTGATGAGAAAAGGGTCTATCTCAGCGTTGAGTGTTAATTACAGGGGGACTATCTCAGTGTTAAGTGTTGATTACAGAATACGTACAGTTACAGAAATAAACAATCATCATGAGAATCTCAAAAATACTTCTTGATAACCAAAAATACATCAAATATATGTAGAAAAGATATTTATGTAACATAAGCACCATCTTCCTTAACTGCTCGTGATAGAAAAAAATGCTAAATGAATTCTTTTAATTTTTCAACAAATCTTCATTGGTAGCCAACAAAATATTATTCTTACAGAATTTAACAACATTTTTATCCCAAGTAGACTTGTAAATAATGTATACAGACCTAAACATCTAATATACAATCTTTACAATGTATAATATATATAATTATAATGTATTACAATTTCAGTTGATTTTAATAATATGATCTTTAGTTGTTATTTAGAATATAAGAAATAAAAGCTTAAATATCTGAATTGAAAATCCAATCACATATGATGCTCAGTTTGGCTGCCATAGTTCACTACTGTCAGTAACAACAAAATATTCGAAACAATTTAAATTTCCGTTGATAAAACTTTGGTTAAATAAAATTGTGGTAATTTTATATATTTATATCATGTATTATGATAGAGTAGATTGAAAGAATGAGATACAATAGATGAAAAGAATGAGATACATTTGTAAATCTGATATAAACATATCTCTAAGACACATTGCAAAGAAGCAAAGAAGCAAGGTCATAAATACTGCATATAGCATGGTACTACTGAATATATAACTGCAAAAGTTTTAAATGTATAAAATTTGATAAATATGGGGTATTCTGTTGTGCGAGAGGGCCTGCTTTTCGTCCCTGCTGCCCAGCTAGCTTACATTTGAAATAATTACACAGAAACTGTATTCATTGAAATACTCCCTGGCCCATTATCTCCAGCCCCTCATTGGCTAACTCTCACATCTTGATTAGGCCATTTCTATTAATCTGTGTTCACCACGAGGACTAACCAGCATGAGTCTAACCAGTGTTCATCTTGGACAGGAGAAGCATGGCATCTGCCACGCTTCCCTTCTTCCCAGCATTGCATCCTGTCTACTCTGCCTGCCTGATTTCTGCCCTATCAAAAGGCCAAGGCAGTTTTCTTTATTCAACCAATGAAAGCAATACAAATGCAGAAGCACCTCCCACACCATTCTGTCATATATATAAGTATAATATATATATTATATATATTATATATATAATATATATAATATAACTTGTAACAGTGAATTCCACTAAGGTGAGGAACTGGTTAGCTAAGGAATAGTGGGAGACAAGGGAAATGCAGAACGGTAGCCTATACAAACATTCAAGTAATATTATGCAGATTGATCAGGTATATATTTAGCACTATACATGAATATATATTAAATTGTTATATATATATGAGGTCATGAATTTTCACTGCCTAGGAGATCAGCCTACAGCAGTTCAGGGCTCAAAGGGAATTCATGTGTGAGCATACTAAAACATTTTATCTCAGGGGTAAGGGAAGAGATAGACAGTCTCTTGATTGTTTCCTTCAGATCTTTTCTTTATTTTTCTTCTACATTCTCTTTATGCCTTATTTTCCTGGTAATTTCCTTCCCTCATTCTAGATGTTTTTCTTCTAGCTCTATCTTTATTCCTGATGTTTTTCTTCTAACACCTTGTAACACTATCTTTATTTTTTCCTTACAGATTATATATCCCAGCAAAATCTTTAAGGCAATATAAAAATTACAATGTGGTTACATTCTATTTTTCAAGTGAATAATTACAATGAGTACAAGTAAATCATGTTTTCCATATCTTTTACATGATTAAACATTTTACATACTACAGGTAAAAATCAAATTATTTCAATAACTCACACACATTCATATCCTAGCAACTTGTTATAGATTAACAGTGTAGGCAAGCAAGGTATTCTTTTACTGGCAGGCTGCATTTTATAACTACAAAGAAAGGACCAATCACTTTATTACTTATCTTGAAAGGTAATCTTATAAGGAATCTTATAGCAATCACAAATCTAAACTTTCATACATGGAAAGCAATCAGCTCTACTTTAAATATTTAAGGTGCACACCTATCAGGAGATTGAGGAGAAATGGGTATTATAGGGAATTTAACATCATCTTTGGCCATCAACCAACCTAACAAGAAAGGCACATCAGCTAATTAAATTATGATCCCTAGGCCAATCAAATGGTTTCATGACAGGCAATGAGTCAGCTAAACAATGATCACTTTAGAACTTCTCACACATATTCACCTTTTGCCCCAAAACTCAAGAGAGGGAGAAAATAAAATTGCATCTTCTGTCCAACTATTCACCATAGGATATTTAAATGTGAACCCTCATTTCATGCTAGAAACATGCTTAGGCCTTGGAATTACCAGAAAGTCCTGAGTATGTTTCATGATAAACTCGTAACTGAGATATTTATCTGGATCTTGACTCCCAGCTCAAAGACAAAACCAACAGCATCCCATATAATGATAGCAGTAAGATTAGCCAAAATACATTCTACCATGGCCAGGACAGCTCATTTGCTTCTCTCCCGCAATGCTCTTTTAAAAATTTCATCTCAGGCTCACAATTACTGCTTAGGAAAATAAGATCTGTTGAAATCGAGATTCCTGAACAACAGAGTAGACATTTACAATTTTATCAGAAAACTGATCCTAGACATTGAGAAGGGGTAATTTGAGTATAACTAAATGTTACTGTGTGATTGAAAGAATGGAAACAAGGGATTCCACTTGACACATGTTTCAGTCTGATTTCCCTCTGCTGTCCTTCCATCTGTGGCTGCTTCTCTGCTTGTGTTTAATTATCCTTAAATATAATTGCTCTACAAATCATACCAACACACTCGGCTTAATGTGCTACTGTCTGCGTCTTCCTTAAGTGAGATTTTATGTGTTCAACACTGACATTCTTAAGGCATATGCTCAAATGAACCCGTTTCTATTGAATCTAGTAGTTTCCATCATGCACCGCCAGATCAGTCAGTGTAACGGAAATGATTTGACAATGCCATGAACTTAGTGGATACATGAAGAGCATTATTTATTGAAAGGGATGAATCGGTTGATTACATTGCCTTTATACTATACACTATTATTACAATTTTATCGCCCTCTTTGGCTTTTCATTTGTCTACATAATTAGATTTTCAAAAAGATCAAGCGAAAGGGAGATAAATTCAGCCATTAATTTCTGTGAATGATACCATTTTGGAATAAGTATGTTAGGGTCAATCAACTGGACCACCCCCACAAAGCCTATTAAGTTATTCCAGTACCTGAACTCACAGAAATCACTATTTAAAATAGCATTTCAAATCACATACCAAAATTTCAATTTTTATTGCAACATTTAGCTGTTCACACCTAACAGTGTCTCCTACTGGAGGATAAAATCTAAACTGATCACTGAGGAACATAAATTATGGTGATGACAATATAGTCTTTAAAATGGTGTTGACTTTTTACTTATCCTCTAACTTATCAGCTTCACGTATCAAAGTTTTTTCCTCATTTACCATATTAGTATACTACATTAATTTCTAAAACTGCATTCTGACTGAAATCCTTCCCCGATCTTATGATTACCAAAGTTATCCTTTATTATAGTTATCAAAGTGATCATGTGGTTGTTTGAAAAGGAGTGGCACACATAGACTCACATATTTGAATACTTGCTCAGTAGAAGATGGCACTATTTGCTAGCAATCAGGAGGTGTGACCTTGTTGGAGTAGATGTGGCCTTATTGGAGGAAGTGTGTCATTAGAGTTGGGCTTTGGGGTTTCAAATACTCAAACCAGACTCAGTGACTCCCCTTTTTCCTGCTGCCTGCAGATCCAGATGTAAAACTCACTGCTCTTTCTCATGCACCATGTCTGCCTGCATGCCATCATGCTTCCCCACGTGCTGATAATGGACTAAAATTCTGAAAGTGTAAGTAAGCCCAATTAAATTAAACACTTTCCTTTATAAGAGTTGCCATATCCATGGTTTTGCTTCATAGCAATAGAGCACTTAGACAGATTGGTTATTTAGCATCTTCTGTTACTATGTGTCATTCTAAGGTATTTTGCATTACGTCTGGCAAATAGCTTGCATATAAAGTTCCATAGATTTTATTCCCAAAGCTGCAATGAGACCTTTATAATATCAGCATGCCAACAATATTCTCCCTACTACCTTCCACATCCATTGTGTGTCTACCTAACCTCCAACACAAGCAGCCCTGATAACCACAAAAGCAAATTTTTTCCTCATCTGAAATCAAAAAGTATTTACAAGTTCTTTGAACTATTCATTTGGTAAATATCAAGCATTGCCTTGAATATAAACTAATCCTCACTTTATATGGATATGCCAAGTTATCCCAAATGGATTTTTAATCTCCTGGATGAAGATCATGTCTCCAATAAGTCAGCATACAAAGTAATATTTGACCTTGGAGAACAAATAAACAAACTGAAAATTAACTTTCACTGGGAAATAGGACTTCCCATGAGACTCTTTGATTGCAAGGAACACAATTTTGCTGATTACAGCAAAAGGAGAACTTATCATGGGGCTCCCTCAAGGATGGCAGAGAAATCTGGGGAACTAGTTCTAAGAATGAAAGAAACTAGGCCAGGTATACAGACAAGAAAGTATAAATAATAGTTTCATCTTATTTTCATAATTGAGTTAAACTGTTTTTATGACTTCTTAACTGTGTTCTACTTATTGTGCTTTTTTATTCTGTTTCACTTTGGTCACAATTTAAAAACACTAAGAAAAATAAACAGAATTGACAAGTTTTGAGCTTTTATTATAATCAGGAAAACATGCATATCATGATGAAAAGAAGAATCCTTTAAAAGCAGGTTTGCTCAACTTCTACATTACTAAAACTTACTGATAAACCAGCGGTTCTCAATCTGTGGGTCATGACCCTTTGGGAATCGAAGGATCCTTCCACAGGGATTGCCTAAGACCATTGGAAAATGCAGATATTTACATTATGATTCACAACATTAGTAAAGATGCACTTATGAAGTAGCAACGGAAACAATGTTATGGCTGGGGGTACATGAAGAACTGTGTCAAAGAGTCACAACATTAGGAAGAGTGAGAAACCCTGTGCTAGACAATTATTTATCATTCATTGCTGGATGCATTAGAACCTCTGCCCAATTAGATGTCAATAAAACCTATCATGATGATAGACGTTGGCCAATGGCCAAAGGGGAATAAAATCATCCTTGGTAATAATCCCCAACCAAAACGAAAATATAGGTTGGTACTAAAAGGAGAAATAAAAACTAGATAGCTAAGCCACAGTATGGGCATATTTTATTAATTTCTATGTCAACAATATTTGCTGGAAGATGTACTATTAATAAGATGTGGTTTACCACCCAGATTCACTACTCATGACAATGTGCATTTTACTAGTCAAAACAATGGTATTCAAATACATTCAAAGTTCCAAAATAGTGATGAACCTTTGCCAATTGGCAGAAACTATTCACTGGATTTGTGTGTCTTCCAAATTATCCAAACTCATAGACTAACTCAAAAATGGAGGAGGGGATGGGGTCATAACAAATCTATAGACCCAAAGTGGCAAGGTGCATGAGAATCACAAATTACGTGGTTCTTTGAGGGAATTAAAGACTTTAGGAGGAAAATTAGCTATAGCCTCTCTAAATGAAGACAGAAAGGAAGTTCTTCCTGAGTAAATTAGATTTCAGAGAAGACAGATATCTTGTAAATAGCCTTCAAATTTTCCTACAACCACGGACAGAGATTTGCCAAGCTTAACCAGATTGTTGATTAGTGTGAAGATTTAAGATATCAAACACAGAATTAATGCAAAAGTTTCTGATCGCTGACCATACCAAAAGTAGCATTACCCAATGAAATACTTTGTATTATTTTTTGGAAATTATGTAACAATTCTCCATGGCCAAGAATATATCTTTCTGGAAAATCAAATAAATAGATTTCCGTATTCTAAATATGGTGTACACATTTTACTATTTAATCTAAATCAATTTTTATTAGAAATACAAAGATGAGAACCCACATAATTTAGGTGATAATCCAAGAAACACACACACAATTATGATAATTCACTATCAGTCTTACCCATACCTATAAACAAAAACAGAATCTGTCACATATAATGTGTCTCCTTTGTCCTATTTCTTGTTCTGTGTTTCCCACTTTAGAGATTTTTCTCCAGTCTTTAGGTATCCAAGCTTGCACATCTCTCATCAAAATCAATTACAAAGGTGCCTTTTATTATGAATTTCAGCCACTGTACTTCCATTCCTTTTCTAGGTTTGCCTTTAAATGTGGGGGTAATGCTTTATTCCTTTGCAGGCATTTTACCAGAAAACACTGGATCCCACTGTCCTTCCCTACACTCATGCACAGTACAAGGAAAATAAGACTTTCTTAAAAACATGAGTTTCGGGTTTGAAACAGAGTGGATCTTAGTAGAACTCTATGAAATCTGAGAATATTTTCTTTGATATTATAATCAGATATTTTATGACTAATTCTCCCTCTTTGTGATATTTTAGGAAAGAGATACTGGTATTTCAAGTAAATAAATATCTGGAAAATCAAACTTTTCAGTTCAGTCTGCTATTTTTTTCTGTCAACTATTCACCCGAGCAATTAATTTTTAAAATTATTTTCACCTACTGAAATTATTGTCTACTCTGCTTTATTTGTAACAGCAGACAAAATGATATGAACTATTTATTAAGCCTGTTTACAAAGGGGATATTTTCTCTAGCTGTCTCAATTTTGACGAAAAAGAAAAGCTGTGCAGGACTCGGGGGAAAACATCAGTGATCCTCATAATTGTTTGCAGAGTTTGTCAAACCATTCAGTTACTCATCTCACTTACTTCTCTATCCCCCATTTAAAAATCCTTTTTAATAAGCAACGTATTGATGATGACAATTGATTATGTCTTTTACATGTGTATTAGAAAGACAAAATTGTTAATAACCACTAACAATGAGGCAGATAGAAGTCATATTCAGAAGATTATTTTGAAATACACATTTTTGTTGCACGCGCACACACACACACAGTACACACACAAATTATCCCTGACACAATTTAAAGTCACTGCAAGCATTTACCTTTTTTTTCCCCAGCTAGAACAAAAAGTTGATCATTCCCTTTAATAAACAAAGGGTCCTTTAACAGGGAGATGATAAGTTCCCGTGGAAGTAAGATGCAATTCACTTAGCCATTGCCCCTGTACAGCTCAGAGCCTTCAGGGCGACTGGTTCAGGGTCTGTGTCCTTCCCTGCAATTCAGAGGATGTGTCCTGAGGGTAGTGAATGGTCAGGACTGCTGTGAAGTTGCCCTCAGCTGACCTTTTCTCTAGCTCCCATATTTTTAATCCACTAATATTTGAATTTGAGTAATGCACGGGCTTGGGGAAAGCTTTAGCACGAAAGTAGGGCAATTTCTTCTCAACGCCATTTGACACGGGGTCCTTCTCTGGAGAGAAGACTGTTTGTTCAGCACAAATCTGCTCAGACACAAAGCAACTTCTTCAAACTTGAAAAGAAAACAACCTTGGGGAGAAATGGAAATTTAAACAGAGGTTGTTATGGTAGCTCCCACCCTTTTCCTTCAAAATATATTTTCCCTGGTTTTTCCTTTTCTGTCTCAAGTAAGATAGTCACCCTCTTTCTCTAAAATAGTACTCCCAGGACTTACATTGCTGATTTCAAATAAATTCCATGGTTGTTATTAAAGAAATTCACAAAATAGTATATGTTCTGATTCTACAGAGAATCTGGGATATAATTAGAATTCAAACAAATACGAAAGGTTAAGCATTACAGCTGGGTCATTTTACATCTGCATTAAGATCATCATTTTCTGTCCCCTTCCCCCACCCCTCACCACCAGAGGACCTGAGAACCAGAGAACTGGCCCCGCTCCTTGATCATTGCTGAAAGGGGTGAACTGGTCAGGGCAATGCTGGAAAGCTCGCCTTGGTGGTGAGAGCTAGGGAGAGCTGGTGGGCTGACCAACCCTGAAACTCTTCGGGCCCAGACCAGGGCTATGAGTTGACCAAATCTAACACCCACTCTACCTGTGATATGCTGGCACACGCACGTAAAGGGGCCGGTCCTGGAGACCTAAAGCTGCAGGATCTCCATGACACAGGGCAACAACAGGATATCAAAGAGGAATCCCAGTGAGGGCCCAGCATCGGTAACAATAACATAGCAGACACCAGAGGCCTTGAACCAGATCAATGACTCTGCAATGAACACCTGCAGTTAAGGATGTATGGACTAAAGGGTTTACTGTGTGACTCACTATGTCACACTGCAGCTTCCATGGAAAGACTACTTTTTTCTTTTTTTCCTCTTAAATTTTATTATTTTATTGGGGGGATAGATTGCAAGGGCAGGGGGCAAATATGAAGGTACAGGGAAATGAATGGGATGGAGGTGCAGGATGTGAACGACACAAATAATAAATAAAAAGAAAGTTTAAAAAAACATCATTTTTATGTGTGGTTGCTGATCTGTGAAAATCTAGAATTTCACCCAGATTAAAATATACAGGGATATAAGATACTGAAAGATATGTAATTTTGGAGCTAGGCAAACCCTTTAAGTTTTGACAGATGAAGAAATGGAATGGCAGAAAAGAAACCGGTATGTTCAGCATCATGTCACACTTTCATCCTAAAAGGATTAAAATTCAAGATTTTAAAAGTCTAATATTTTTACCACTTCATGGTGGTTAACATTCATTCATCATAAATTTAAAACAGGATGCTTTAAACATTTATTTTTCTCTTTAAATCCTCATAACATATAAAGCAAGTTCTATAATTATCAATGTTTAATAAGTAAGAAAGACTATGCTCACCAAGATTAAATTATTTCCCCAAATTTATTCAGCTAGTAAATATACTACAGGTCAAGGGCACAAATCTATCTTACCCTTAAGTGCAAGCTGGTAGTCACTATACTACACTGCCATCTCTAGTCACTGTTCTTAGATTTAGTATAGCTTATTAGAGACAAATGTGGTAGATTACACTTGCAATTGCACCATAATTGAGACAGAAGGATCTCTACTTTTAAGCTATCTGAGACACGTAGTGGGTTTTAAGCAAGCTGTGCCTGTATAGCGACACCTTTTCTCAAAAAAAAAGAAAAGAAAAAAGAGAACCATATGGTCCTATGCAAACATTACTGTCTATGTGACTGAATTAATGAGATTTTGTATTATGGCCTAGTTTTCGGCTACAGTTCCCACTGGATTAAAATAAAGGTGGTGTTAGGGTTGGATAAACCACACCTAGGAGAGAATTTTGTTTTTTGGAGCCTCATTTCTTCACGTTTATACCTCTTTTGTCCTCAGTGCTAGCCAGGACAAGCAAAGCCCTTCTCACTTTATAGTGAATTTCTCCTCCTCCTCCTTTTTATTGATAATCGTGACTTTGAACTTGATGGGATTTAGAATTGTGATGGAAATGAATGTCTGGGCATATATAAGGCAGAGTCTCTAGATTAGGTTAACTGAAGTTTCACCCTGAACATGGGTGATGCCATCTGAAGGACTGGAGTCTAGGGCTGAATAAATAGGACAACTTGAGCTGAGCACAAGATTTCATCTCTTCCCCTCTTCCTGAGTGCCAGTGCAATGTGACTAGCTGCTTAGAGCTCCTGCTGCCATGACTTCCCCACCATGTTGGACTGCAACTTCAAAACTGTGAGCCAGAATAAACACATGTTCTTCCTGAAGTTGTGTTTCTCATGTATTTCGTCACAGCAACACTGACTTCATCTTGATCTCCCAGGTTGACTTCCGTTTCTGAGCCAGGTAGTTAGCAATCATAATTCCATTTCAGCCTCAGCTTCCTTTTTCTACAGCAGATGAAAACATGAACATCTTTGGGAAGAGACATTGTCTTGCTGAACACTATGCCACATACACTAATTAAATTAAATATTAGTATAATTTTGCTTTTTTTGGTTTGAGACAGGTTATTATATAAGCTGTTCTAGCTTCCGACTCTCTATGAAGCCAAGGATGGCTTTAGATATCTGGTTTTCCTTCCTCTACATTTAGGGTATTGACATTATAAGAATGCACTACCACAACCTGTTCACCAAGGGCTTCATACATGCTAGACAAGATTCTACATGATATACACTCCCAGGTTTAAATAGAATGTAAGGAAATATTGCCTGAAATATAGTAAAATTTACATTACATATTTTATATAGTTTTCAAACAGACTTTTCTTTACCAGCTGAATTTCATTCAAATCAACTTGTTAACATACTGTTTGTATTTCAAATAAAAACCCATCAAGACAATTATTAAAAGTTTTATTTTCAGAATAGTATTAAAGCTTTTGTTTTTGGTTAATGCTTTATTTCTTTATGGTTTCCAAAACTCATTAGGCATTCATAGCCTGTCAACATAACGTTTTGTCTAATGCAAAAGTGTAGGGAAATGCAAAACAGCACTTCAGCAAGTTTAGCTGTTTAGTTGTGTTAATAGCACCCAATGAGGATGACAGACAAGGGTCGGGATTAAGTAAATACTTTTTTTTACAATCAGGTGTTTAATGACAAGAACAATAATATGACTCACAGAATAGTCTTTTGGTGGACATTAAGCAAAATGTCATATTTAGAACTTAGGAAGAAATTTTTCTAATTGCAGAACTATTCTAATAAAAAGAGTTACTTAGTTCAGGATATGAAGTGGAAATAGAGCTGGTGTCAATCACAGGCATTATCCTTTTAGCCTTCTCCATGTGAGCTATTTCCGCATTTATTTTTGATAACTGTCAGTAACTAATTTGTTTGCATGAAAGAAAGCCAAATGCATAATCATCAAACGTCACAAATTGGTGCCAGGCATGCTGATGCAACTGTCCTGGCAGAAGGGTGGATAATCTCTAAAGAGAGACATTTGTATCTTTCCCTTTGGCTATCAGTCTATTGAAATGATTTAACATGCTTTAGGAAAGGGAAGGCTGAAGCATGGTGCCAGCCAGAGGATGATCTTACATCTCAGGAAAATATTTCTCAAAGTTCTGAAAGGTTCTCATACCACTTTGCAGGAGAGACTGAAGAGTCCAGACAATTGTAGATCAATGACGAGCAGGACAACTTGACTAGGAATTTTCCTTATGTATACCTCATGTTTTAAATTTTTTTTTGAGCTCTACATTTTACTCTGTTCCCCTCCCTACCTCTCCCCTGCTTCAACCCTCTCCCAAGGTCCCCGAGCTCCCAATTTACTCAGGAGATCTTGTCTTTTTTTACTTCCCATGTAGATTAGATCTATGTATGTCTTTCGTAGGGTCTTCATTGTTGTCTAGGTTCTCTGTGATTTGTGGGCTGGTTTTCTTTGCTTTATGTTTTGAAACCACTTATGAGTGAGTACATGTGATAATTGTCTTTCTGTATCTGGGCTTCCTCACTTGAAATGATGTTTTCTAGCTCCATCCATTTGCCTGCAAAAGTCAAGGTTTCATTATTTTTTTTCTGCTTTTGTACACCTCTTATCCTCTACTGAAACCCAAACCTCCTCTCTGTGCTCTTGATGTCAGACATGGGAGTTACTGAATCTCTTTATTTTTTCCTTTTCCCAATGTGATCACAAGGAACAAATCTGTGGTATTTACTGTTACTTGTCCCTTTAATTGGTGAATTGGGACCTGGTAGTTTAGCTTATCTTGTTGGAGCTCCCAGAGTCAATTATTTTTTATTTAACTTAAAAATTCTGGTAACGGGAACGATTACCAAAATCTACTTGGTTGGCAGAAGTAGAAGGATCAAAAATTCAAGACCATTATAAGTTATATGTGACTCTGTCACTTAAGAAAACAAAAGCTAACCACATCTATAAATTGAAAGATTGTTTGCATTTCACAGATGAAGAAAGAGGAACTTGGAGAGGTTAAATTTTTTTGGACCTAAGAATTCATTTCTATATTCCAGAACCAGTATTACATTCCACCTTCGTGATCACTATTTTCAGAATCCCATTTTCACCCGAGTCTTATTGATATGAGTTGAGAACAAAAATTACTGTTGTCTTATCCTAGAGGAAATTAAGTTTCAGGGACTTTGGGTAACCTCAGCAAAGTCACCTAGCTAGCAAAATGTGCAGGGCTGTCCCTGAAACTCATCTGTTTGAACTTAAAACTGGAATCTTTGCCCCTAATCTCTCTAGGATGAATATGTAATAGTGTTTTAATTGAACTCAATCACACTAAAATATCTGAAAATCATTTTCATCATTGAAGTCAAGACCCAGCCCTTAGAAATCTTGATTAATTTTTCCCACATGATGGGAGCTCTCTGGGAGGTTCCCAAGCTTGTTCCCTGTCCTCATAACACTGATGAGCACTAATTTAATTAATCAAATATAAGTTGATGATCTATGATGTTGAAATTGATTTTCAAACGAAGCCAATTATGACTGCTCACAGTTCCAAGGAGAAAATATAAGCGAAGTGATTTTACGGTGCGATTTGTGGATGAAGAAGAATCAAAGGGGGGGGGAACTAAACTGAACTTACAAAGTACTTGCCCCTCTTCAGTTAGCTCACTTTAAGTACAACTGAGAAACTACGGAGGCAAGACTTATCTTCAGAAGATGAAACAGGGAAACTTGGGAAGGCTCTAAGGAGGATGAAACTCTTGAAAAACAGGTGTCTTGCTTTTGGAGTTTAACCTTATAAACTTGCCCACTACATGGAATTTTGAAGATGGCCCCAGATTTTCTAATAAGATTGCATCTCTTGTGCTGTAATTAGTAATTTCCTGGTATAGCTTTGTTCAGACATTGGGCTCAATGCTTAGAAAAAGTGACTGCCTGTTTCTATAAGCAGTGTTTGAAATCCTATAAGACAGGCTAATGGTTTGACAGGGGAGCCATTGTCACTTGCCTTCCTTATATAAAGAATTAAATGAAGAATTAAATAAATAAGTTTCGAAGTACAATCTGAATTTGCCTAAGGTTCTGTACATCTCCCCCATATCAACTGACCTTTTCATCCCTTGGTCTAGAGGACTGATACTTTCTCTGAAACACGTTCCAGTATAGACAGAAACCCAGGTGTTCAATGCTGCTCTGGCTTTCTGCCCAGTTGACATGGTGCCACTGAATGTTTCTACAGGATAACATAAGCTTTCCCTGAGAATGTCTGCAGTCAAGAGGTGATCGGGTCATTTGTGAAAGAACAAAAGGCTTTTCAGGAAGGTTCTGTGGGGGTGTTCGCTTGCTTTTACAAGCCAGAGAAAATCCTGCAAGTGGTTGTTGCTGCAGCAGGTGAATTAGTGTGTGCTGCTTTGCTTTTAGCCTGACAGGCTAGTGACACAACTGAGTGAAAACCAGGCCTTTAGAGTCTTCATCTAAGGTCATCTAGTCCATCAGAGTTTTAACATGAGCCTGACAGGTGGTGCTTCCTAGCACAGACCCATTTACCCTTACACAGTCTTAAAGAAGAGAGAGGTACTGCTTAGCTCTTGAGAAGGGAATTTCAGTTCCCAGGACAGCAAAAATCTCCTCACCCTTGCCTGTTTTATGTCTTTCCAGACCTTGGAAACGTCTGTGATGTTCATCAGCATCTGATCGCACCCTAATTCAGAGCAGATGGCAGCTTGTATGTTAGGATTTTATAGGAAAAGTCTCTCTCAACTTTCAAAAACACCTGCCACCCACTATCTAGGTCACAAAACTTTATAGCATTGCTGTTGAAAGCACACTCTCTAGATGAAGAATACTTGTGTTTAAATTTGTGCTCTGCCACTTGTTTGACCTGCATCAACCATTCTTAACCTCTGATGGGACTGTGATCCTTTAATGCAAACCTGAGGATGATAAATCTACCCAATTTTGGGAATTGTGAGGGTTAAATAATAATGAGTTTATAAAATGCTAGGAAAAGGTCCAATTCATAGTCTTGTTTTCAATAAATGGTAGTAAATTGTATTGAGTTGTTTTCCCTCCTAAGAAAGAAGCCAATTAATTATTCTAGAGTGAGTGAATGATGGGAAATAATTATGATAATAGGAATGTTGAAATGGAAGGCATGGGATTCTGATGGGAAGATGGCAGTATGTAACAGAGACAACGTGAATCAGGTTCACCAAAACAGATCTCTTGAACTTGAAATATTTGGGTCTCTAATACCATGAAATATTACAATACCCTATTCCTTGATGTCTAGCTCTAAAATTCAACATAGCTAGCTTCTGCTTTGGTAAGTGCACCAACTTTTTATTTCCAAGCTTAAACACATCTACAATAATGCACAAGGAAATGAATGAGCTAGCATAATCTATCCCTCCCCAAATCCCACCACCAGGTCTTGCAAAATCACAGGGAAATTAAGCTAGATGACTAGAGTTTTGGCAAGATGTCAGCAATTTGGCTGAAAAGCAAACAGGCAAATTATTGGCAGGATAACAAGTCATTTCATCAGTTGAAATACTGTCTTCCACAGACTGGATAATTTAAAAGTGGCTCACTTTCTATGTGCTGTCTCTGACCCTGGGATAAAATTGAAGAAACCTGGATTGGAATCCTGAAACATCTAGTAATTTACAGCAGAACTTTTGTGCAATTCAGCTAATATTTTTATTGATTTGGGCCCTCATCTTCAAGACAGGGATGAAATTTTCCTGTGTAGTTGTAGAATTAATTTGAAAAGCAAACAAAATAAGAAATTATAAAAGTACTAGGATGTATATAAAAATAAAATGTAAATATATGAGTTTTAAAACTGTAAATGTCTTCCTAATGTCATTACTTTCAACAATATAGTCAAAAAACAAAACTGTCAGTTCTTAGGGATTTCTGAAAATATATACAAGACCATTTCAGTTGCCAGCTCACTTTTTCTTTAATTTCCCACTACACTATTCTATTTTATCTTTCTTATAACTTGACCTAATTGTAATGAAAGGTACCTTTATTGAAGAAAAGTGAAGATTGTCAATTATAGTTCTGGAAAATAATGCATAACACTCAATGTACTATTACTATAAGCTGGGTACTAATTGAAAGGCTTATCATTTAATGCTTCTAAAAACTCTACTTATAAATGCACATACTATTATTATCTCTATTTTGTAGATTAAAAAAGGAGACGTTGAGAAATTGTATGATACACCCAACATGACATAGCTACTAAGAAACAGGGTTAATGTAGCAGTTCTTACTAAGTATAATCTGAAGAATATCTTAACCAATTTACAGTATGTCCACATTATTTAGTCATAGAAAATCTTATAAAGACCCCAGTTTGCCTACCAAATACATGAGTTCCTTCTACAAAAGCCCAAATAGTCTAACTTGAATTTAAAAATTAGATGTAACAAGCTTATATATAATTGCATTAAAAATCATTCTTTTATTCTGCTAATTTTATCATTTTTGACATTTTGCCATAAGTATTACTTTTTATTGTCAGAAACAATAAAGAATAAATTATTACCAATGTCTAAAATATTTACAGACATGTCTTGGTCTCCACCGCCTGTCTTTAAATTCTGCCACCCCCTTTCAATGTTGAGGATCCACTTTTTCCTTCAATTGTTCATTGTCTTTTAGGTGACATGTTTTCCAAACTTTTCTCCATCTTAGACATCCTTTTATGGGCACAATTTAGTCTGTCCTTAGGCCTCTTAAATGTGTCACAATGAACAGAATACTAATTTAAGTTGTCATATAAAGTGTAGTTGAACCAATACTGCTATTGTTCTGGATCCTAAGAATTTGTGATCTGTATTAAGAGGGGAATTAGTATTTTTGGCAACCTAGTCACTCTTCTCTTGCTTTTTGCCAAATAAAATCCCAAGACTGTACTTTTGCAGCTGGATTTTTGGACCTGAATGAAAAGTTTTGCATTTTTTTATATTGAATGCGATCTGGTTAGTTTCAACCCATCATTCCAAACTACTGAGATCTTTTTGAATAAGAGTGATGTATTCTAAAGAATTAACTGTCCCTCCCAACTTCCTAACATCTGACAATGTGATAAGTATAATTTATATGTCATGTAAGTCACTGACAAAAATGCAAGGCAGGATAGCACTCTGAGAGAGATACCCTAGTGGTCAACATGCTGTCTATATAGAGGGCTTAAGTCTATATCCCACTGTCTTAACAAATCTCCCCGCTATGGTCTACTCCTTTGATTTTGTTTTACATTCTTAACTAAACTGCATAGCAAAATAATTTGTGGACATCAAGGAAAAGTTAAAATGTGGGACTCACTGCTGAAAAATATTAAGGATTTCAAGGCCATAATTAACAGATCATTAAAGCGAGTGCTAGATCTCTAAATATAGGAGACCATACATCTGTACAAGCCAAATGTCTGTGAACCCAACCTTGTTGCATACTTCCTGTATAAAGGATGGCTATCTGTTCAACAAACTCTGTTCTTTTTTTTCTGGAGCACTTACCTAGCCTTCACATTTGCCGACTTTCCTTGCAGTTAGATGTGGCTAAATGTCTGAGTTCTAGCCAAAGCAATGTACATGGGAGGAATAAGCACTACTTCCAGGTTTGAATCATAAAAATCTCCCACACAATATTTTTTGTCAATTTTGAATCCATAATCGCCATACAGATGATAGCAATGACCTTGGAAGTTATTTGCTGAAGAGAGTGAATATTTAAGAACAATACCGTTTATGTCCTTAAAGTAAGAATATTTGCTATAAAAGAAGCCAAAAAAGAAATATATACCACATGTATGCCATTAGACTTCTTGAATCTGCTTGGTAAAATGCTAGTATCATTAAATAATTTATTGCCTGATTACCAGAATTATCCCAAGGGTAATGGAAATCCTGATTTCCCTCGTCAACAAAATAGAATTCAGTGGGTCTGGGGTGAGAAGAAACCTATATGTTTCACACACCCTTATTCAGAAAACTCTGATGACAAAGGCAATTTGAAAGCCTGACAAGCTTGGATTTTCTTTTCATTTTTTCCTATCATAATGTGTCTTGGCCTATGTTGTACCCACGGATTTTCAAATATATTTTATCTTTTAAAAGATCACTGAGCTTTTATTTGACAATTTTATGCATGTATGGTGTGCATTCTGAATATTATAAGCTCCCTCTAATGTCCCTCCTACTTCTACCACCTTCCCCTCTTCACTAAGTGTCCCCATTGCGCATTTTGGTGTTAATGTTACTTTGGGGGCTTGGGGTGAAACCTATTGATTTTAACTAAGATCACCTTGTGACAATGGGTTTAAAACTATCTACTGGAGCTTGGTGAGGTCCTTCATGGATTTACAACAGAGATAATGGAAGCACTTCCCTAACTGGTCTCAGTAGCCAATAGTTAAGCAGGAAGGGGTAGGGACCCATAATTGACAGTTAATAGGCCCATGGCTCATGTTTTTAGTTAATCTCCTCCATAAAGCACAGACTTCGTTTTTGAAGCAAACACCTATCTTATAAATATGGGATGGAAGTCTATATGCCAATTATGAGTGAGAGGAAAGCAGAAGTCAAGGTTCCTGATAACTTTCTCCAAGCTATTATACTGGACTCCTAATTCTCATTGACTGAGAGAATGACCATGATTGAATACCGTATGCCGCAGGATTTTGTATGTTTACCTTAAAGCTAATATTTAACACCAAATCTCAGAAAGTTATATCGAACTGTGGTGCCTGCATCAGATATTTACATTGTTGTGCACAGATATTTGAGAAAAATAGTTTGAAGAAAGGAAGACTTATTTTGGTTTGTGGTTTTAGAGGTTGCAGTGCATGGTCAGCTAGTACCATAGTTTCTAGGCTGATGGCAAAATAGAAGCTCCATGGAGGGGAAAAGTCCATGGCAGAGAAAGCTGCTGTGTGGCAGTTAAGAAGTAATGAGAACTAAAGCAAGGGCACTGGGATGAGGTATATCTTTCCAGCTCATACATACAGTGTGACCCACTAACTCCAATGAGGCCTAACTTTCCATAATAGCACTTTTCCATAATACTACTTTTCCATAATATCAGTATATCATGAATCCTTCAAGGGATTGACTCATTGATTAGATCATAACCCTCAAAATCTATTCAAAATTGGATCAGCTGGCAAGCAAGACCTCATATCTAGCTTTCAACTAATGTCTCTGGTTCAACCATGATGGTGCATTTTTCAGGGCCTATGGTCTGTATTTACTTATGTTGAAGCTTACTTTCTGCCTTTAAATAAAACCAGGATTCCTGAGTTGTTTGGAAGGAATTGAGTGACAAGGTAGATGTGATGGAAGTCTGTTTTTTGTTTTACTATGATCCTAATCAGCATCTGATTCTCTGGTTAACAAGAACTATCTCATAGAAGGCAAGAGAGACAACTGAGTTCCCAAAGTATTAGAGACAATATTGCTTATTTCTTGTTTGTCAACGAATAAAGTTTGCTTCTTGAACTGACTCACACATGTCATAGGCCAGTGACTAGTAAATACAGGTGCTATTAAGAAGCATCAAGATTGCTGAAGGTATTCCATCTGTATCAACACAGTTTTGTGAAGTATGTTGTAGGATGGGTCTCTCATCTACCTCTATTTTTCATATTAGAAAGCAAAGAATGAGTGATGGGTAAAGCAGGATACGATATCCATCTCAAAGGGACAGTTGAAGTCTTTGCATACAAATGAAAGTTATCATTCTTGTCAGTCTTAAATTGGAGCTCTAAACACTGTGTCTGAAACCAATTAATATTCTGTGACCAATCAGAGCATTTATCCTGCATTTATCCAGACTATCCTGCCACCCTGAAACATAATACCAGTGCCAAGAATTATTAGCTTCAGAAGATAGAGCAGTTTTAACTTGTGATTCCCAACCAACTTGACTCAATACATTATTCATTTATGCTGAGAACATGCATTTTCCAAAAATATTTTGACAGAATATGTCTTGACAATGAAAAACAGCTGAATAATAGGTCAAAATTATTTAAAATTAGGTACTCTAAAATGTAATGTCGCCACAGGATCCAATTCCACAAAGGTTAGCTTCCTAAGGACCTTAGTCATGCCTTGAGATTTACATACTCCTGATTTCTGATTCAGGAGACAAAATCATCACTTGCCTAGGTGACATTGACCATCAATTCTGGCTTTCAATGATGCCACTACTATTTCTTGCAAATCCTAGAATATGTCAATCTGGATGTTCTAGAAAGATATATGTGCAACATCAATAATGTCAGGTCTAAAATATGCCTAATGACCATGCTCAAGGGAATCTCATGCCCTTAAAAAAATCTAGAGAAAAAAAAGACAAAAGATATTGACAGCTAACAAAACAGCCAGGCACAGCTTTAAAACTAGTGGTATGATAAATATTGTTGAGAAAACTCATTATTCTTTAACAAATAGAAATGGTAGCTTATGCAGAAAACACAGGCCAGTTTTCCCACTCTTAAGTCATCACTTTCATTGTCAGTGCAGCAATCAACCAAATGCAAAAACTGTTGATATCTTAACTCCTTAAATTGGCAAACACACCTTCAGAAGGACTATTTTGGCCACTCAGATTCAGGGCCAAGTTTAGTAGTATTTGTAGTGGTCCTCATCAGGATGGAATAGTATGCTACTAGAAATACATGGAATAACTTTTATAAAGTTGAAAATTTGAGAAGGCATTAACCTCCTTATACATTTGTTTCAATGTCTTTACAGAAAGACACAAATCTCTTTAATGCTAGAAGAAAATAAACCAACAAATGTATAAGCAATAATCTATTTTAAAAATAAGATCTGAGGTGCAGATTCATAATCATAATTCTATGCCCTGTTAAATGCAAATGAGGATATGTCTTATCCAATCATATTCTTAATATGTTTTTTTGCATTCTCTGGAAAAAATCAGAAAGAATGGATCTCAAGGAGAAAAATTATTGATGCCTTTCAGAATTGAAACAAGAAAAAGAAACAAATTTTATCTTTTCTTCTTTCTATATGAAACAAGAACCTGAAACTAGAGAAATAGAGTATGTACACCTATAGCAAGGTGTTTTTCAGTATTGTCAGTAGTTAATACAACAGAGATGACAGGGTTTTTTTGTTTTTTTGTTTGTTTGGTTGTTTTGTTTTTTTTTTACCTAGATCTAGGTTAAAACCCAAGTCCCATTACTTACTAGCTCTACAGAGTCATGAAAATGATGTAACATTACTTTGCCTCTGTTTCCTTTTCTGTAAGTTAAAATTGTACCATTTATATTGTAAGACTGTCATGAAGATTAAATAAAATAACATTTAAAATGCATGGCACCTAATAATTACTTAATAATTTGGGGATACTGATGTGATTTTTATTATCACCACAATCCTATGCCATTTATCCACTTATAATCTTTATAAAATTCCAGGAGAAAATTTAAAACACTGCTGCATTATCTCAATATAACTTCTCAAGTATATTTTTCCCAGAAGGTATTTACTGAGTCTCTATTATGGTCTTGGTACTTAAAGAAAGAGATGAAAATTGTTCCATTCCTACATTCAAGGAATGTATGTAAATTTAGAAGCATGCCAACTATTTTGGCAAAACACTATAAATATCCTCTGTTAGAAGCTAAGAATGTTTACTCTATAATGAGTAAAATAAGGCCAAGACTATAACCCGAAATGAATCCAAATTCATTTCTGTATACAGAGGCAAAGAAGGAGGACAGACAGATACAAAGGCTGTGTCACTCATGGTTCATTTATTGATTATACATTAAATATAAATTTTACTTAAGGTAAAATTTCTCAACATAAGCATCACCTTGTACATTAAGAGGTTATATAAAGTTTGAAACTTACCTACTAGAATAATTTATTTGTGGATTATTCTGAATTCTGAATGTTTGATTTGCATATCTTCCATGCTGGTGCATAAAAGTACAAATGTATATATTTGTGTCTTCTAGGCTCATGAGATCTATATATATGCAAAGAGTGGTATTAAGTATAATATCTATACAGCAATATTCCTTAAAAATGAAATCAGCAATAGGATAAAGTACTGCTTGTACTGGCTTTTTTGGAACCTATTCTCTTTGGATTAATACCTTGCACAGTCTGGTGTGGGAGGTCATTCTGTCTACGTTTTGCTTTTATTGGTTAATGAATAAAGAACTGTTTTGAGCCTACAGCAAGGGCAGAACAGAATTAGGTGGGAAAAGTTAGGCTGTATGCTGGGAGAAAGAGAGCAGAGTCAGAGAGATGCCCTGTAGCTGCCACCAGAGTCCAACATATGGAAATTTTCTGGCAAGCCACTGCTACATGGCGATATACAGATTAATAGAAATGGGTTAAATTAAGATGTAAGAGTTAACCAATAAGGAGTTAGAGCTAATGGGCCAATCAGTGATTTAATTAATACTGTTTCTGTGTGATTATTTCAGGTCTAATCTAGCCGGGTGGCTGGAAACCAACAAGCAGTCCTCCCTTGCAACATCAGCCTAGATTTAGTAGGGAGGAACTTGGACCTTCCCCAATGTAATGTTCCTTACCATCTCTGAGGAGTATATGGGTGGGGTGGAGATAAAGGTAGAGAGGATGGGAGGAGAGGAGGGAGTGGGAACTGGGATTGGTTGGATTGGTATATAAAATGAAAAAGATAGTTTTTCTTTCTTAAAAAATAAAATAAAAAAGGGAAAAATGAAATGATTAAAACACATATTATAGTGATACCTATAAGCAAAATAAAGGTCATCTGAATGAAGGAGTTAACATTTTATTTAATGTAGATAAGCTGAAATCTTTCTTGCCAACATTTGGGAAAAAAGAAGACACTACATTTTTACCATTATTATTCATTATTGTTCTTGAAGTTCTAGCAAGAACAATAAATCAAGAGAAACAAATAGAGAGCATCCAAGTTGGAGATTAAAATACTAAGCTATTATTATTTATGGAGGGTATTATATTAGACATAGAAAAAACCTCAATAATTCCACACATGCACGTGTACACACACACACACACACACACACACACACACATTGAACTAATAATTGAATTTAGAAAGTTGCAGGATACAAATCAACTTGTAAAATCAGTGCAGAAATAGAGATCTCTGAAACAGAAATAAAGTGAGTAAATTTACAATAGCTAAAAGAACATAATGAAAATTCCTGGAAATAAATTCCACCAAACAGGTGAAAGATCTCTACATTGAAATTTTTACAACAATGAAGAAGATTGAAAAACATGGAAAACCACAAGATCCATCTAAACCACGATTGGCATATACTCAGAGACCTCTACATCTTATAGTACATATATTTATAATAGGTAAAAATTGTAAACAGTCTAGATATCCATGAAATGGTGAATGGATAATAAAGATGTGGACATGTTTACACAATGGAATATTATTTTACTGCCAAAAATAATAAAATTACAAAATTTATAGTAAGTGGATAGAGCTAGAAACAATCATCCTGAGTGAGGTAAAAGGAAGTCCCTTATTTTGGTAGAAGTTTAAATTAGTACAGTCATGAAAACTATGTAGGTTCATCAAAAATTAAAAATCAAGTTAACACATGACCAGCCAATATGATCCACAACTAGACATATAACCAAAGTAAAATTAATCATTTGAGATCCATGTACATCTTGTTTATTGCAGCATTATTCACAATAGCCAAGATACAAATGATGTCTGCATCCACAAACTGAAGTATGAATAAATGTGCTACATGTGTACAATAAAATATTATGACGCTGTCAAATCTCATGATTCTCAACAACATAGATAAAAATCAGAAATTATTTTAAGTGAAATAAGCCAAACAGAGAGAAATAAGTCCTCCATAATCTCACTAGTATGTAGACAGAAAAAGCTGATTTTATAGAAATGAAGAATAAAAAGAGTCAAGTTGAGGAGGTGGTGTAGTGGGTAAAAACACTTGGCTGCAAGACTCTGGACCTGAGTTCTATCTTCAGAACCACCAGGTGGCTTGCATTCCCAGGGCAATATGGCAGAATTAGCAGTGGAGACAGTAGAATCAGGTGGAAGTTCACAGACCAGTTAGTCTGGAGGAACTGTACAAGAGCAAGAACCAACTTCAAAAAGTTACTCTCCGCTTTCTATATGTACACAGTGCCACATCTCTCTATGTCTCTCTCTGTTTCTCTCTCACATGTGCAATACATACATACATACATACATATATACATGCATAAAATGGATTTTTTTTGTAAAACTGTACAATGTCAGTTCAATAGAGGCAACACTAAATGGTGTGGGAAGTCCTTCTGTATTGTGTTGTTTTTATTGGTTAATGAATATAGAATCTGCCTTGGCCTGTGATTGGGTACAGTAGAGCTATGCAGGAAAAACTAAACTGAATGCTGGGAGAAAGAAGGCAGAGTCAGAGAGAAGTCATGTAGCTGCCAGAATGGAAAGATGCGAGCTGCCAGCTGAACCTTGCTGGTAGGCCACAAGCCTCATGGGAAAACATAAAATAATAGAAATGGGTTAATTTCATATGTATGAGTTAGCCAGAAATATGATTAAGCTTTTGGGTAAGCAGTATTGTAAATAATATTGTTTTTGTGTGATTATTTCAGAAGTCTGGGTAGCTAGAAAATGAACAAGCAGCCTCCTACTACAACTAAGGAATAAGATTGATTGATGAATATTAAGGTAAAGTTAAGATAAAGGTAATGTATATAACATTTACGTATGTCATTAAAATACCTAAAACATACTTTTCAAGAATAGAGCCCAATATTTCAGATTTATATAAACAAAGACAGAGAAATAAGTATTTTTATTTAAAGTCAAATACTTTATTGCTAGCAATCAAAAATGACAATTAAACTTTAACCTCTCTCAGTTATGGGAAGATTAGGATATCAGTGAATCCATGACTCAAAAATAATCCAAGTTTGCTTATATAACTACAGACTCACACCATTAGCATCCTTTGTCCAACACATTTGCTAATACTTTACAGTGCATTCAACCAAAAACCCTTGTGGCCTGATACAATACCAGTGGGAAAACAAAGTCACCTATTCGGTTCAAAGTTCACACATTGTTGTGATCCTTTCCACTATGCCAAACACATGAAATTAGCAAGACTGTCATTTATGGTTATAGCAGAGAATCTCACTTCATAGAATGAAGATTCTTGGTGATTTTAATGTGAGAGTGAGAGTTGTGGCCATGAGAGAGAAACTTCAACTTGCCTTCTTTATACCAATCAGAAAAGAAAATGGATGTCAGAGCTGCAGGTAGCAGGTTGGGAGAAAGTTCTAGGTAGTTGAATAAAGGGTAAGTAATGTAGACTGATTTGGACAGAAAGCCCTGTGTACTTATAAAGAATAATTTAACCTCTTAATTCGGATCCAGGTCTGTAAAACTACACTGGCCAAAAAGGAAAATGCTGATGTTAAAGCAACTGGGATGCCATTCTCAGAAACATTCCTTTGATGAACAGCAAGGCAGTATGCATTGATTTTTCTCTGAGAACAATCATTCTGAAGTTACAATTTTTCAATAGCTATTTTAACAAACTATTTCTTAAAAGTCCTATACTGAGAGCAAAAGCTAAGTACAAGAAGATATTTCTTCCCTTCTGAACACAATGGTGTAATTAAAACCAGCAGCTATTTCATGAGTCTTCTGTAATAAATATGACCCAAACACAATGCTGTTTATGTATAAATTCCAAGCATTTCTCATCTTTACTAAAATGGCATGAGGAATGCAAATCCATAGCTTCAGCAAATTCTCTCTGTCGAACAGTGATTTATCACTGTCAGATTACATTGCAATTTTACAAAATGGGCTTTGGTGTCATTTTGAAAAATTAGGAAAGGGGATTGCAATTGGAATGAAATAAAGAAAATATTACACAACCCCAAGTTAGATATTAATCTCAATCCAGATGGTTACTGTACTTGCATTATCAGAAAACAAGGCCATACATAATTTCTTAATAAACCAAATTTTGATAGCATTACGTAACCCAGTAATGATATCATTCAAACATAGGGTCTATCCACAGGAAGGAATTAATGATACAGCTAGGAAGTGTTGCATGAGGGACACTTCGCTTGGAAGGAAAAGCAGGAGTATAAATTAAGCAGGATGCTTTCTAGTGTCCTGTTTAATGAGGAACCAAAAGAATAACAGCTCTAATAAGATACAGAGTGTTTTTTTTATAAAGATGAATACCTTATAAATTATACAAGCATGAATATGAACATTCTGACATACTTCTATATATACTCATTGTGGTAGTTTGAATGAGAATGGCCCCCATAGGCTCATATATTTGAATGTTTGGTCCCTAATTGGTGGAACTGTTTGCAAATACTAGGAAGTATGGCCTTACTAGAGGAACAATGTCATTGGGAGTAGAATTTTAGGTTTCAAAAGCCCACAGGATTCCCAGTTGGCTTTCTCTTGGCCTCATACTTGTTAACTCAACATATACGCTGCTACTTCAGTACCATGCCTAGCTGCTTGCCTACTGCCATACTTCCCACCATGAAAGTTATGGACTAACTCCCTAAAACTTTAAACCTCCAATGAACCAACTCATTAGCTCTCTTGTCCATACTTGTCTTTACACAGTAAGAGAAAAGTAAATTACTCATATACATATGCACAACTCACACACATCTAGGTGTTAACCTCATTCTTCTATATGTTGCATTCAAATTTTACATGTTTCTTGACTGTCATTCCTTTCATCCTCTCTTCTTATTTCTCACCATTTTTCTATTAAGTGAAATACTAATAGTACGCTATTTGCTATTTGCCAAAATAAAAAGTATTTCCCTGTGCTCAGTGGGTTACTCTTTAGACAGCCTGAGCCTTCAAGTGGACATGATGTGGGAGGTGATGTATGATGTAAATATGTTTTATTGCCATTGGGTAATAAAGAAGATTCTTTTGTCCAGTGGCTTAACAGAATATAGTCATGCTGAAAGATATATATATATATATATATATATATATATATATATATATAGAGAGAGAGAGAGAGAGAGAGAGAGAGAGAGAGAGAGTAGGAGGAGTGAATGACTTGCCAAGTAGCTGCCCAAAGAGAAACATGCCTGGGAACTTTACCAGTAAACCATGAGACTCATAAAATATAAAATAATGGAAATGGGTTAATTTAAGATATAAGAGCTATCTAGCAATACATTTAAGTGATTGGCCTAGCAATGATTTAAATAATATAGTTTCTGTGCAATTATTTCAGGAATCTGGGAGGCCAGGAAACAAACAAGCAGTCTCATCCAACAAATTGGTGCCAACATGGCTAACTAAATCCACTTAAAACATGAGAGAGTTTAGGAAGGAATTCTAGGTACATTTAAAAAGAATTTAAGGCAGCTTCTTGCTCTGTTTGTTGGTATCAAGCAGAGATGTGGCTCATTTAAGAGATTTCCTGATTCAGCTTTAGCAGCAAGAACTGTATAGTTTCTTTAAGGAAGGCTTCCTAGTTTATACTAGTTACAGGCACAGCTCTGGTTCTGTTTTGGGGTTGATGCACACCACCCACTTTGGATCTAGATGCTTAGAAGGTATCTGACCATGCCCATGGCTAAGCACACCCTACCTGGGCAGGCATCAGAGTTTGGTTTGCTAGGAGGGCACATGCATAAAAGCATGGGAGATTCCTGCTGCCATACACAGAGATATTTCCAGGCTGTACAGTGTGTTTCATGGCAGATTTAGCTTTTACTCAGATGAAAAGGGTTTATATGTTGCATGGTGCTTCCCAGAGTTGAGGTGGTGAGGATGGCTCCCACCTGGCATTCTCAGAGGCTATTAATGTGCCTCTGCCATATTGGATTGGGCAGAGCTAACAGACAGGATCGTGGAGCGTTCCCAGTCATGCCTGCTTAGCATTAAAAAAAAGCACTCCTGGTCATAAAATAATTATATCTATATATATGAAATACAGACAGATTCAGATAAAAAAAGATGTCTGAATGGGTAACAGTATTGGATAAATATACATAGGCTTGGGAGAGAGAAGAAAAGGAATATAGACAGTTATAAAAAGAAATAAATGATTTTAAAAAATAAAACAATGTCTTTAAAGAGATGGTATAGACAGTCATAAATTAAAGAAGTAAAGATAATAAAATAAATACTGTACTTGTAGAAAAATTAATAGAGCAAGAAAAATAAACCACATACAGGTGAAATATACACCGGGAGTCCAGATTATGTATATTGTTGTGTTTTCTTTGAATTTTTTTTATTGTGAATGAGCTAAGTACAGAGAGACATTTCATTGTATGGGCTGCTAAGCTAAACCAACATATATATTTTAAAGGTATCTTGACTTGAAAATTTGGGTCTAAAGATATGTTGCTAATGAAAAGAGGTTCTACTTTTGTTTTCACAGAGGATGAGAACCTGTGGATTCCTTCTAGACTAATGTGGTTTAATCAAACAAGACCCCTTAAAACAAGGGCCCAGATGGTCCAACATCCATGAGAGCTTCAGGACTGCTGGCTAAAACCACCTATCACACAGGATACGCCATGATGAATCTGATTAACAACACCCCAATCAGCAGGAAGTAGTCTTGACAACAACTCCCAAATTCCTAAATAATTGTTTATGTTTATTTACATTTAAAGGGGGATATGCTATAAGATATGAATACTTTGCATTGGTATGGATCTTGGTCTATTGACACAAATTTTAGGTCAATTTTGTTATATGTATATTTCTGCTCTTAATTAAGGCATTGTGTTTGTGCTGTTCATTTAAAAATATAATGTATAATTAAGAAATGCAGGTTAATAGATAGTCATCTATAATAGTCAAATTCATAGTCAGGTTAGTTAGGATTTTCAGATATAGAGAGATATATTTCTGTTAGATAATCTTCAAATCTTTCAGAGGCTAACAGAATATAGCATTTAAAATATTTTAAGAACTTATGACTTTTCATGACAATGAGACACATCTACTCATTCATGGCAATATCAATTACTTCAAGAGGAAGATAGGCATTGAAGATGCTCCTTATGGAGTTTGCTAGCCATTTGAGCAAGAACCTGCTCTTTCCTACACTGCTTGATATCATGCTATATAAACTTAACATGCAGGACCCATAAAACATAACATAATTGCTAAAGTTGTCTAGAGAAGGTAAGACCATACTTCAGGGTTCCTGCTTCATAGAGGAGTTTGCCAGATATTCTACAGGACACGAAGAAAGCAACTGGTGGACTTTGCCATTACAAGGCAAAACAGATCTTCAAATTTCCTTCTTCATGGAAAACTCTGCTGGATACTATGGGCCTTTAGGCTAAAGATAAATTCCTAGAAGAATTTGACTGTTCTAGAGTTTTTGAGTTGTTTACAATGCAGTTCCTGTTAACTCAGGTAATATTTTAACCTTCTGGAGTCTTTGATGGAGTTGAAAAATAGATAGTTATAGTTTTCCTTAGTTATGATAAAAGATAGACATAAATATTGTAACTGCAATTCTTGCTTGATACTTGGTTTGTTATATGAAATTTTAGTATATTAAATTTAAAACTTTCCTTTCTATTTAGACAAAAGATGGGAGATGATGTGGGAGGTAATGTATGCTGTGAATATGTTTTATTGTCATTGGTTAATATAGAAGATGCTTTCTGCAAATTCCTTAACAGAATATAGCCAGGCTGGAGATAGATAGATAGATAGATAGATAGATAGATAGATAGATAGATAGATAGACAGACAGATGTTAGGCAGAGTAAGTGAGACACCATGTAGCCACTGCCTCAGGAGAAGAACTTTACCAGTAAACCACAAACCTCATGGTAAAATATATAATAATGGAAATGGGTTAATTTAGGATATAAGAGCTAGCTAGCAATACACTGATTGGCCAAACAGTGATTTAAATAGAACAGTTTCTATACAATTATTTTAGGGACAAGAAAAGCAAACCAAGTTTAATTTATGAAGATGTGTATGAGTTTGTATTTAGTTTTCTTTTAGTGCCTCATATGGCCTACTTGAGGTAACCTATTCAAATCATTTGGTATAAATGTTAGTTAAATATCAATTCTAGCACAAGTAGGTTTAGTAATGATTTAAAAAACCCAAACAACTACAGGAAAGTATCCATGGGATATAAGCTATCAAGTATATCTACTTTCCAGCAATTAATCCTTACCATGTACAGTTGAGCAAACACTACAGAAATAATCTATCAACTGTGGATGAGTTTTATTTAGATGTTTACAGGACTTGTGGATATCATGGCTCTCCTTTAATATCAAAAGAAACCAATAATAGTAGTTGAGTACCTATTACATGGCAGGCACAGCAACTGACACTTTCTATATATGATTTCACTTAATCATTTCGACCTCTTTCACTTTAAAACAACATAGGAAATTCACCAGGAAATTAGATTATACATAATGGACTATAGGCATGAGCCCATTTCTATCTTAGTATTTATGTTACTTAAAAGATTTCTCTCAAGGAAGAAAGGAAATTCATCCATTTTAATTAATTGCCTTTTTTAATACACGTATATAAGGTTGTTATGGCTAAGAAAGGTACATTTTTGTGAGCTCTACAGCTTGGAAAATGGATTTTATTTGCACATATCTGTAAAAGCTCATGATCTATTCAGCATGAACTGCTTCTCAGGGAGAGATTACAGAGAAAAAATGAAGGAAAGAGAACTTATCTGTTGATAAATACACATTATAAGATTTTTGATATATTTAATAATATAGTATTCTAAAAATCTATATCTCATTGAGTTTCAGAGTAAAGGTAGAGGAAAAGTTACAATGTGTTATTGACAATAGCCACGGGAAGAATTACACATTAGATTCAGAGTTCTTTTGAAAGAAAAAATGGGGAAATGTTGTGGGATAATGCTCTTGTACACTGTAAAGATTTGTCACTTGTATTGGTTTTAAAAAAATGCTGATTGGCCATTAGCCAGGCAGGAAGTATAGGTGGGGCGACCAGACTAAGAGAATTCAGATGAAAATAAAAACCCCCTAAACAGTGTGTTTAAAAATATACGTAGACTTGGGAGAGTAAATAAAAAAGGATACAGAAAGTCCTTTTTAAAAAGAAATAGAGGAGCCAGGGAATGGTGGTGTATGCCTTTAATCCCAACACTCAGGAGGCAAAGCCAGATAGATCTCTGTGAGTTCAAGGTCAGCCTGGTATACAGAGGGAGATCCAGGAAGGCTCCAAAGTTACAGAGAAACCTTGTCTAAAAATAAATGTTAAAAGTAAAATTAAAAGAAATAGATTAAGAAAAATGTCACGTAAAGATGAAAAATACACAGAGAATCTGAATAGTGTATATTATTGTGTTGTTTTTAATTGTTTGAATACTTAGTAAAGAGCAACAACTGCTAAAAGACATTTGATTATAAATGTTGCTGGATTAATCTAACCTATATATTTTGAAAATGCCTTGACTTTAAAATTTAAGTCAAAAGATCCGTTAATTTGGATCTTTTGCTTTTGTTTCCATAGGAAATGAAAGGCTGTGGATTCATTCTTGGTTAAGAAAAACAAGGTGTGATTGAGGAAGATTCTCTGAAAAATCTCTAATGGGAATGGATTGCCCAAATGCTCCAACATTTCAGAGCACCTCTGTTGCAATTTCTCTTAAATTCTTCATCCAGAATGGCGTCAAGGCTGCTGACTGAGATAACCCAACCTCACAGAATACTATTGTCAGGACTTGACCATAATCCTAAACTTTCTTTGGATCCCCATAAAATTATCAGCATGCCCATTCAGCAGGAAGTATCTCAAAAACTATTCCCACATTCTAAAAAAATGGATTACGGATATTTGTCTTTGTTTAGAATATTGGTTACAAGTTGTTAGAATAATAATCAGGAAAAAAGCTAAACAAAGGATATTATGTTCACAGTACTTGTTTTAAAAAGAAAAAATGGAGAAATGTTGTGGGATAATGTTCTTATACACTGCAATGGTTTGTCACTCATATTGGTTTAATAAAACTCTTATTGGCCAGTAGCCAGGGATGAAGTATAGGTGGGACAACCAGAATAAGAGAATTCTGGGGAGAGGAAAGGCAGAGATGCAGTCACCAGCCAGATGCAGAGGAAGCAGGATGAGAATGCTACACTGAGAAAAAGGTACCAAGTCACATGGCTAAACATACACAAGAATTATGAAATAATTTAATTTGTAAGAGATAGTTAATAAGTTTGAGCTAATAGGACAAAGGGTTTATAATTAATATAAGCCCCTGTGTGTTTATTGGGACTGAACTGCTGTGGGACTGGTCAGAACAAAAACTTCTGTCTACAACAGTGTGTTCATAGTTTAATTTGTAACTTCCAATACTTTGGAAAACTTCCAGAAGTAAAACATGTTACTATTTATATGCTTAAGTGCTGAATTCTCTATATAAGAAATAAATAATATAAAAATAAGTTGTGCACATGAAACTGGAAGGAAGGAAGGAAAGAAAAGATAAAGTAGAAAGAGAAGTCAGGGAGGAAGAGAAATAAGAAGGAGCCGTATAGAGGGAAACAGGGAAAGAGTGAGAAAAGGAAGAGCTGAAAGAGATATGGATACATGGGAACACACATCTGCACATGGTAAGACTCTACAGGTCCCAGATGTCTTCCCTCTTGTACTTTGTCCTGCCTTTCTTGAATAATGCTACTTATTCTAAAATCATTTTTGTGCTCTTCTAGAGGGCATTATACAGACCAGGCTTACCTGCTTGACTGTGTGTTATGAGAAAAGAACCTTTTGGATAATATTTTTAATAACAAGGTTCTTCAGTAATAATTTAATGAGTATGCCTTTCCTTTCTATATATTTGTAATTTACACGCTTCTTTGTACCGTGATCCCAGACAGGTTAGAAATTCAAATTAGGAAAGGGAATTTAAAGAACTTTGATAATAAAGCATTTTTGCTGCCTACAAATTTCATTATCATATATTAATTATGTATAATGGGATAATAGGTTTCATAGTGCCTTTTTCATATATGGATATAATGCTTTAATTCACATTCACTTCTTGTTATCCTCTCTAGTCCCCATCCCCTGACCACTGACTGATCCTTTTCCTCTCCAAATCTAGTTCCCTTTCTACATTCTTTCTTTTTTCCTTAGTGATCCCATGAGTTTAATTAGAATTTCTTACAAGAGCATTGACGATGGATTATTTAGAGGAACATAGAAATATTACATGGCTATGTTGCTGAAAAAAAAAGTCTCTGCCTCCCCTCGCAGTCCTTAATTGCCTATAAATCATTATGAGGAGATGGAGCTTTTTGAGCCCCTTTTCCTTCTATGGTAGAATATGAGGGGCCCAGTCATGGAAAAGACTTGCAGGTAATCATAGCTCTGAAGAGTTCACGAGTACAGGGTCAAGTCATGTCCAGAAAGATAGTGTTTCATTGTGTTCCTCCTTAACATCTGCCTCTTACATTCTTCTTGTTCTTATATTCCCTCATTTTCTTTAACTTTGGAAGGAGTTATGCAGATGTCTCAGTTAGGAAAAAAAACATCACATACTCAAAAAGTTTGTTTGTTTGTTTGTTTTGGTTTGTCAAGACAGGGTTTCTCTGTAGCATTGGAGCCTGTCCTGGAACTAGCTCTTGTAGACCAGGCTGGTCTCGAACTCACAGAGGTCTGCCTACCTCTGCCTCCTGAGCGCTGGGATTAAAAGCATGCACCACCACCACGCAGCAGTTTATTTTGATTGGAACACAAAATATGCATTCACACACTCATTTGGAAATGTTCAAACAACTAATAATGGGTTTTCTTTAATTTCCACATGAAAAAGGATGCTATATATTTTTAAGCATATATATAATTATAGAAATCTTTTTAGTCTCATAAAGAAAGACTGTTTCCAGGCTTTGTGTCATGGTCATATGCTTAAGATAGAAAACAAAGTAGCTGCTAAAAGTTAAACTAGATGCATGTATAATACAAATGGAAACATGGCTGATATTTTTAAAAATATAAGGATTGTATAAAAACTTGTAAAATTTTAAAATAAATACTCAAGAACCAATCCATAGACAAAAGATAAACAATCTAAGTTGATTAATATGATGAAAAATAACGCACATATGTAAGGGAGATTAACATACAGACAAACATACATACACAGCCATTGACTCTCCGTTAAACTAATTAAGAGGATCCATTTGAGAGGGACAGTTTTCAATGGTGGAATAAGTTCCCTCAAAATCTACACCTACACAAAACAAAGACAACACTAGGATATAAAAAATTTCAATGTCAACTGTTTTTTCCCTGAAATATGGAAAATAATTAAAGGCTTGCAACAATCTAATGAGTAATTATTTCAGAAATTTGGCTTTACGTAAGGACAATAGTTTTGTGCTGCTTTTATTTGACTGAATCCCCACCTGCACAACAGCCTAGAAACAAATTTTCACGAAACTAAGTTAGCTTCAAAACTCATAGTCTAGAAGCCAGTAAAAGAAACAGATGGACTGAGAGTAATCCAAAAGTCATATCCCCAGAGAACCATCATTATCCAACTTGTCTAAAAAGTTCCATTCTCAGGTCATAATTTCTTTGATCAGACAAAGTTTTATCCAAAATATAAAAGAGAAAAAATAGAATCATTTGTTTAATTTCATAATTATGGTAGCATTTCCAAATGAATTACAACAACCAGAAATGGCAGAACACGAAAATGGAAGAATGAGACATGCAAAATGATTCTGAAATACTCTGAGTTGTTTTATTTTTCATTTGTAAAGGCATTGGCCTGAGCAAGACTATAAGCATCCCTAGAAAAGAACATAGGCGATCTGCTAGCAGGCAAGTGTTTCTTTGTTCAATTCCCAGAGTACAGTGAAAATTGATTGCAGTAATTGGTTGCATAATGGTCTTCATAATAGAGTCAGATGTTTTCATGTTTATCCATTCATTTATTAGTGAGTCTTTCTTTTTCACCAGTGAATGATGTATTCATTTCAAACAGTTAAAGTACAGTTTCTATTTCTAGCTATCAAATGATGAACAATTTGATATCTTCTAATGTAGCTATAATAAATAATGCTGCTGTAAATATTTGTATACAAGTTTTGGTGAACACATATTCTTTTACTTAATCAGAACCAGACAAACCAAGTAGATGAAAACAAATCCATCAACATTTCAAAAACTAAATATATGATTTTTCACTTTTCATTCTTTAATAGTATGGACAGTTGTACTATACAAGTGCTATATGACATATAAAGCTGAATCTGGAAATATCTTCACTTGAGAAATTTTGGCCTCTGTGACTTTAAGATTATGACTCACAGGACTGAGAATCTTTAAGATAGTCAATGATTCCTTGATTATATATTGAATATAAATTCACACTAAAACACAGTTCCTTTCCTGGAAGCAAAGCAGATAGTACCAAGTGAAAGGAGGGAGGATATCTCCGGATATAATATGCATCAATAGTGCTAGGGCTTCCCCAAAATCCTTCACAGTAGTCCTCAAAAGATTTGACAAGTGAAATATTAATTTTCTTTGCATAGGAATTTTTTACTGTGCCTCCCTATCACTTAGTTGGATAACTTTATTCACTTGGTAGGGAAGAAAGAAGAACATTTTCAGAGTCTTTTCTTGAGTCCAAAGAAGTCTATGAATTTTGATATTTGTTTTGTGTTTAAACACACATCAGAAAAACAAGAACTTAATAATACTGATAGTATTGAAAATAAAAGAAAGCTCACCTTGGTTACTAAAATTGGCCAAAATTACAGAGGCTTCATCTTTTGTATGTGAACTGGCTTTTTCATTCTGTCTTTACCATACACATTAATTTTAGATCATTACCAGATGGCACAAAGCATTTTCAATGTGATATTTAGTATAACAGGAAAGATTTGACACAATAGATTTTGTCAAGAACAAAGCATAAATTTTCTGTTTCTCCTACAGCAAAAGGTACAGTTGAAAATTTAACTTTGGGAAACATCTACATTGTTGTAGAAAACTTTTCTTTAGGCCACATCTGTCATAGTAATTATATACTAGGTAATCTAACAAAGCATCATATAGAAATATATCTGTAAATTTATAATTAATACCAAGAATGTACTCTATTCATATATCTATTAAATGTAGTTAATATCGAATTTGCTAAACACATTTAAATCTTTCATTCATCATACACACAATGACAGCATTATACTGGATTTGATGACAGGAGCACTTGCAAGCAATATGTGTGTAGAAATGGCTTTAACCTCTCTTTACAGATATTAAACTTGCACACATACCTCATCTTTTCACAGATGTTATTATGGATAGACTAATCTGGGAAAAAATGTTTATGCAATCAAAGCACAGATGTTCATGGGGAACAGTGGAAACCAGACATGTCTAAAGCCAATGAGAACCACTGTGAAGGCTAAAAGAGATTTAAAACACTGTCTTTCCATTCTCTTATTCTCTTTAACACTTTAATGTCTGTTTCCTGCGCTAATATAACATCTATGATTTCTTGGGGTCTCATATGACAGAAGCAATGTCAAGAAATTCTACATTAATTTTCACTCAAATTTTACATTTAATTTAAGAAACATATATAATTATTGTCCTCATGTTGACAGATTCATAGAAACTAAGAGGAAGATAAACCTGACATTTTTTCAATGGAAGGACAAGTTTTAGCATAGGCTATCAAATAAGACCATGGGAATAAGGTGAGTAGTGAAAAGATAAGACAGTCCAATGGACAGTTATACTATAATGATCAGTTTGTATCTCGTTTTCTGTTTACGTTTGACAAAAGATGTGTGAAATTACTAAAAGACAAACTCAAGTCCCAGCCCAGCCCAGCTCCCCCTTCCAGCTGCGGGGTCCTAGGACCTCACAAAGCCGCAGGGTCCAGGGCTAAGGCTCTGGGGAT
>JAQHUG010000260.1:1848891-1881247 GCA_028555095.1 Dicrostonyx torquatus | reverse complement strand
GAGATGGAGTGGGGAGGGCCTTGGGCTTCCCATAGGGCAGGGTATCCTGCCCCATCTTAAGGAAGCAGGGGGAGGGCGGTGGGGTAGTGGGGGAGTGGGAGGGCCGGGAACAAGGGAAGTAAATGTAAACTTTTCTTTTAACAATAAAAAAAGACAAACTCATGAGTTAATTGGTAATGGCTTCATGGAGGAGATGACCCTTGGATAACTCTTGCGTGGCATTATTGGCATGAGAGCAAGGCATGAAATGATGCAGAGATACAAAGAAAAGGTTGTATTGATCAATCCACGTTAACAAATGAGCTGATACCATTAGAATTGCAATTCTAACAAAACAGTAAAAAACAGAGAGGCTGTAGAAATGGGTGAGTGGTTAAGAACTCTTACTGTTCTTTGTCAAGGACCTGAATAAGCACTTATGTCTTGCTAAAGACCTGAGTTTAGCTTCTAACCCCCACATCTGACAGGTTATAACCTACTGTAATTTCAGTTCTAGAGAATCCAGTGCCTTCTAACTTTTTCAGGTACCTGAATATCTCTCTCTCTCTCTCTCTTTCTCCCTCCCTTCTCTCTCTTTCATACACACACACACACACACACACACACACACACACGGAGAGACAGGAAGTGGGAGAGGGAGAAAGAGACACACACACATACACACATATAAAATAAATTTCTAAAGATAAAACACACAGCTGGGATTAAGCTGTGTTCTTTATCATAAATATATTTTACAACATTAGCAAAGTTAATTAAGCTTCCTGATTTATAAAATAATAAAGACATTATCCATTCCTCCTCACAAAGTCATTGTAGAAAATACATCAACTAATTTATGTGATTATGCTATGTGTCGATTTACTTAGAGACAACGTTGTTATACAAGGTCATCTTTCTGCATAAGTATTTATCCTTGAAAAATCCCTAGAAAATCATACTGAAAATTTTATACAATTTTTTTCTTTCTTCTCAGAGTTCTTTGCCCAAACTCAGTGTAACTTTGTGCTCCATGAAGACTGTTGAGGGACTAAAAAAGCCTTTAAAGAAGTCAAGTTTACATTTATTTTTGGTTTAATAAGTTGAACTGGTTATTGATTGGCAGCTATCCAAATGGGTAATTGAAGCAGTACCCATAAAGTGCACATCATTGGTAATATATCTTCTGAACAGAAGACTTTGTTTTGGCCCAAAGGAAAAGGAACCTAGAACTTGAACGTATGATAGAGAAGTTGGGGAATAGAGTTTCTGTTATATATTATGAAGGTGATCTGTTAAGAAAATACTCCAAAAATGGGTGCATCCTTCTAAAGTCATCACTTAGAGTGGAACTCTTTCTCCTATTTCTTAGTATCCTGTTATTTCCCTATACATAATTATATGACATACATTTGAAAGACTTTATAGATGCAGAAAGACCTGAATAAATGTACACACTTACCTGATCAATTTTCTTCCTCTTTCCTCTCTCCCCCTTTCTACAATACTAAAAGTAAAGAATTACATAGAAGGGATATTAAGCTTGCACTCTATACCTAAAAATAAAATTCATCTTCCAGTATATTTCCTAGTCAAGGTCAGTTTAAGGATATAAATGAGTATGAAATGATGACTTATGTCTTATGATTATAATATATATAAACTAGGGTGCATTTGGAAGAACTTGTATTCATTTAATACTAGAAATATTGGAGCTCATCTCAAGGCCTGTTATCCCAAGTGGATATTCCATTACTCAGCACTTCTGAGATACAACCCCACCTTTTATTAATTCATTTCAAGTACTCTTTGCTTTTCAATTTAGCACACTTGGCTACTAAGATTCTGATAGAAGGAAGTGCCATCTAATACTGTGATGTGGTAGCTCCACTGGCAAAATGACATGAACAAATCCTGCTTTTTCTCACCACCATTATATTTGTAAAGCAAGAGCATAGTCCATTATTCATTAGCGAGGAATACACTGATTGAAAAAATATTTTACATATTTTTCTCCTAAAATTCCAGTGTACTCACCTTAAATCTTATGTTCATTAGACTTCAAATAATACTGCCTAAAGTAAAACAGTAGACTGGATGTATTCTGCAATTTCTAATATTTTGTGGTGTGTATAATTATTTTAACAAACATTGAAAGCATCTGAGCATTCTATAACCAGTTTTCAGAGAACACATTATTTTTGAAAAGGAAAAAAATTGTTTTTAGAGCAATTTATGCTCAAACCATAGCTGTAAGTGATTGTTCCCCTTCATTTGGTTCCAGTTGTACAAGCCTCTTAAGTTACTCCTAGTGTCATGTACAGATTTTACCAGGCATTCAAAACTCCAGCTATTTCAGAGCAAAGCAAAGCAGCCTTCAGCTTTTGCATCACTGAAGGATGAGCCACATTACTTTAAATGACATGTTTTTGTCAAAGTCGCTTGGGCAAAAGACAGAATGAATTTATTTGTATAAACTGTGGCTTCACTATTGAAGGAGAATAAAAATATATTGTGCTATATTCACATCTGAAACTATTAGTGCAGCACAAGTATGATAGCATTTTACCATAAAATTGAGCACACAGTTAAAATGATATCATCAATCACAACTAATTTACCAAATATACAACTGTAGGTTTGAAAGAAGAAAGGAAATGCTGTTGGGCAGATCATCTGTCACTGAATCTAACATCCCCATATTTTACTACATGAAGTGACTAAATAATTTTAAGATCTAAGGCACAGATAATCCAAACTTGAATTTGTTTTCCAAGGGGACAGAGCTTCATGTCATTTGGGTGGATGTTTTCTGGGTCAGTAAATGAATTTATTTTGAAAGGTAAAACCCTGTGCGTTTTTTTTTCTAAATGAGTCCGTATGTTTCAATTTAACTGTGAAAGACATACGTTCAGGCAGTCTTTTTGTTTCTGTATCCACAAATAGTTGTCAACAGGGAAATATACCTGACAACTCTTGTTCCTAAAACCCCAAACCATCTCTTAAGTCATGTTTAATTTAATAGTCGGCTAAGGTCACCAGATGTTTTTCATTACACAAGATAATCTTGGATTTCAACTTCCTATCCCATTCTCATTGATACTTTTTGTCCTCACAGAGCCTGGCTTCTTTCCAGGCATACATAACACCACTCTGAGCCAGAACAATTATCTATACAGCGCAGTGTGATTTTTGTTCTGACCTGAACTAAAATGTTTTACAAAAGAAATGGTTCATGTTACCTGCAGGATGCAATGGAAAATGGTGTGTAGGATCACTTCCTATATATTTTCTTACCCCATTTTTTCACAAGCATCAAGAAATAAATTTCTGAAGCTAGGTTTATGAGCATTTTCACTGAGTCATTACAGTGAGCTTAATAGGAATCATGGTAGAATCCATGTAAAAACAATGCCCAAACCACTCATGCAAAGAGAAATTAGGAATGTGGTTGGGCTTTTAGTTTCAGAAACACAGGAGTTAATTAGAATCTGAAGTAAAGCAGATGCAGCTAAAAAAGAAGTGAGATCATAAACAGACAAAAGTTAGGTCAACAGCAAAGCCAAGAACATAGTCACAATAGGTAGAATCCAGAGTCTCAAATGACAATAGCATAGAGACACAAGACAGGTCACTAATAAGAGCAAGGGTACTATGCATGAACTTGAGGTCCACATAACTTTCTTATGACCAGTTATTTGTCCTCTTCGTGGTTATGAAGACTAACAAAACAGGAGGAGTACAACAGGAATATCCTGTAATGGTGCCACTCTGATACGCTTAAAAAAAAAAAAAAAAAACAACTTCAAGTTTCAGTGTTTGGAGTTCACCAGAAAAAAAAAAAAAGCACATTTAACGGAAACAAAATGAACAAGCTCAGTCCCAGTGTCTTCACAAATGGGGATTTGACATTTCTGGGAGTCTTTTGCCCCAGCACACCACTATATCTGATGCCCATAGATAGTCTATCCTTAACCTTGTCCTAAAGTTACTCCTGAGCACAGTCTTCAGTTATCTCTTTGAATTATTAAACTTGCTCAGTTTTTTTCCTAATTTATTCCTGATTTAAAATCCTGGATCTCCTTACCTAAAGTCTGGCTACTCCAACATCTTGCCATATGTGAATTCAATCTTTCCTCCCTTCTTAGCCAAAGCCTCTCTTTGATTCCTGGCCCCTCGCCATTATCTTGCAGTTAAGCAAGTCATCCACCATTGTGTTATTGCTCAAACTTTAGGCCTTTTCCTGGTTGGAGAAGACTAGGTAAAGGTAGAAGCCACTTAAAGTTAGAGGCAGACATAAAATACTTAGAAGAATGATGAGATGATGGCATTAATATTTCAGCAGAGAATTTATTGACAATTTATTTTGGTGGTGTAGGAAATTGAGGAATAGCATGTCTCCTGAATTTGATGAGTTATTCTTTCTTGAGAGGAAACCGTTACTTCAGCAGCCTTGAGTATCTCCCTTATACCATCTACTACTTATCTCACAATTTTAAACCCTAGCAGTAGGTGTTGATTAAGTCAGTTATTTATTGAATTTTCACAATAAAATCAAAAGATTCTTCCCAAAAGGAAAACACTCCTTGAAGACTCATGGTGGTAACAAAATGTGCAACGCTTCAACTCCCTTTTAACTCACTGCAATGATTTATACTTTAGTGTTGTTCACAAGGAAAATTTTGGAATAGATTATTTTTTAAATGGTTCCTTTAGTGAAACTGGGATAGGATAGATACAACCCAAAATAGCAGTTCATGCCACCTCCCTCCAGCTGAGCAATATCACCACGTTGTGCATCTCTGAATTGCCATGTTGCCAATGCTTGTGCTACTTAGAAGAAGCAAAAAAGTACAATTAGCAACATGCACCTTAGGCATCAATAAAGTTCACAAAGAATAGTTTTCAAATGAAAATGAATATAGATAAAATAATTTCAATTCAGACATGTTGACTTGGGGGTTACTTTAGAAAGAAATGCAGCTCTAATTTATTTTGTGCTCCTTTATTACTTTTGCTGTGATATCATTAAGATGAGTTTATAGAACAAATTACAAACATTCCCTAAACTGCTTGTAAAGCTAATTTACCAGTACCTTAGATCAATAATAATGAAAGGTATGAAAATTCTACCGTGCTCAAAAACACCCCATTCTTCCACAATTTGATGGCTGATATTGATTCTTAGTATGACTGACTCTAGATTCAGCCAGGAGAGAAGCCTCTGGGAATACTTAGGAGGACTTACCTAGATTAGGTCAGCTGAGGCAGGAGGGCCTATATTAATTGTGGGCAGCACTAGTTCATGGGCTGGGTTATGGACTGACCAGAGAAAGGAAAAAGTGTGCTAAGCACTAAAATTAATTTCTTGCTGCTTCCTGGTTGTGGCCAGAGGCTTTCTTAAGGTTTTCTTGTCATATCTTCTTCATCGTGGGATTCTATACCCTCATAATATCAGTCAGAATAAACTCTTCCTTGCTTCCATTGCTTTTGCAAAGTATTTTTATCACAGAAATGAGACTGTAACTAATTCTACATGACCATACTTCTCTTTAAGAAAGTCTCACATGCAAATGTATCTTTAAAAATAGATAAAATACTTGAAGTTTTGAGTTAATATACTGTATCTTGCAAAAATCCTCATCATTAAAGCAATTTATATGGAAGTATAGTTACTCATTTCTCAGAAAGTAACAATAAATTTATATAGAGAGACATTTAAAATTAGCATGGATAGTTTCAGATTTTTGATGCAAGAAATCAATCATTTAAAATGATTTCTATTAGTAACAAGTTAAGATTTCAAGATATTATTTTTACTACTTCATAGGGTTTCTCTTTAGCCCAAGAATATTCAAGATTTGGGAGGGTCATGAGCATTCTTTTCTATTCATCTGTCACAGCACACAGACTATGCTATATGGTCACACATCCTGGAAAACACAAACTCAAGACTTAAACAGTCCTTTGTTATTGCCTTGCTCTGGTCTTGTTTGTATAGCCATGTCTAGGAGACACTGTTTCAGAGCAGACATCCTGGTAATCTTCTGTCTTCTCTAACATGATGTTCCATGAGCCACTGTTACAGAAGCTGTGATGTGGAGGTTTATATTGGGGCTTGGATACCCCCGATACATTGTTATCTGCATTGTATCCAGTTGTTTTCTATGAAGGTCTCTGTTTGCTGTGGAAGAAATAAAATTTTGCAGGATCCCACCCCTAGACAAAGAACTACAGGTAACCATTGACTTCTAGAAGATGATTTAACCTCTACCAGAGATGAGTCCCCTTTTCATTTGTCCAATGCCAAGTGGTCAGCCTGGTAAATCATATATACAAACATCAAAAACAAACTCAGTGTTGCAGAACATTTGTTTAACTATGCAAAGATGTGTTGCTTTTTTTTTTTTACCTTGTCTTCCTATGGCACCTCATTGGTCTAATTAAAAACTGAATGGCCAATAGTGAGGGAAGAAGTATAGGTAGAACTTCTGGGCAGGGAGAGTAAGTAGGAGGAGAAATTTAGACTTAGGGGAGAAAGAAAAAGGGACACCACGGAAATGCCAAGGGCCAGCCAGCCACGGAAGAAATAGGAAAGTAGGACATATAGAATGGAAGAAAGGCAAAAGGTCCTGAGGCAAACGTAGATGAAGAGAAACATGTTAAATTAAGTTAAAAGAGCTAGTGGGACAAGCCTAAGCTGAGGTTGAGTATGCATAATTAGTAATAAGTCTCCATGTCTTTATTTTGGGAGCTGGTTGAAGGACCAAAGAAAATGCCAACTACACAGTAGGTTCTATTTATATATTTTGTACACGCACACATAGCACATGTACACACATATGTAACAAATATAAGTAAAAAAGAGGTTGTCAACTTGAAAGTAGGGGGCATGGGAAGGATTTGAGGGAGTTTAGCTGGGGAGGGCTGGAGGAGGTACTGGAGGGGTGAGTGATATTTTATTTCAATTTAAAACAATTTTTGAAAAAAAACTTAAACACATATGCATTCTCTTCAGTAATGTTAAAGAGGCAGTTCCAGCTCTTTTTCCTAAACTATTCTTTATCCACCAACTAATCATTGAATTGTAATCCACTATTGAACACATATTTCTTTATATTAAGAATTAGGGACCTGTTCAAGAAAAATGACACCGTAGAGTAAAAGCACAAGCTGATTTGCCATCATTTGAACTTTGTGCAAATTAATTATCAAATCACATCCTGACAGTGAGTGTGGCAACCAAGAAAAGATGAAATGTCTATAGGAAAACTGCTGGCTGTCCACAGAAGTACTACTGATATACAAAAGTAGCAGAAGCATGTAGTGCTAAATTCAACTCTTTTATTTTTAAATTTTGGCCAGGACCAAGTTTATACCAGGATCAATGCAAAATAGCTATCTTGTAATATTTCCTGATGCACATGTCTATAAGATTTACCACATACACAAATTACTGTAACGACAATTAGAAAAGGGATCTGCAATGAAAATAGCACTTTTCAGAATGTTTTTATGCTGGCCTTTCAAATCATTCTTCACCTTTGGTAACTACCCATCTATTTTTTTTTCAACATTGTTTTGCCTTTTCCAGAGTCATCTAAGTAGAACTATACAGTTTGGAACTTTTTTGTGTGATAGCTTTTTCACTTTACATAATATATTTAACATTCACCCATACTGCTAACTTTCCACTGTTGGGTAGCATTTCAGTATTCTAATATACCAGTTTATCATTCACATGTCAAAGGACATTTGTGCTTTTTGTAGTTTGGGTTAATGGTGAATAGTGCTACTATGAATACTTAAGCTTGTGCAAACTAGTTTTCTTTTCATTATAATATATCTGGATTGTACAACTGTGTGTTTAACTTCCCAATAACCCATTAAATTTATCTCTAAAACACTTGCATTCCTAGTAGAAGTGTAAGAGAGTTCCAGTTTCTCCACATCCTTCCCAGCACATGGGATTGCCTTTTTTAAAAGATGTTAGTTATTTTAATGGATGTTAATGGTAGCTCATTATAGTTTCAATTTGCATTTCCCTAATGACTAGTGCTGGTTTTGCATCTTTTCATGTGCTAATTTTCCATCTGTACATATTCTTGGTTCAAGTGACTATTCATCCTATTTTTAATTCAGGTTATTGACTTCCTATTATTATGTTTTTGAGAGCTGTTTTGTATTCTGGAGTCAAGTACATTGATACATATACAATTTTCAGTGTTTTTTCCTCCTTGGGTTTACAGCAATCTTGTGCCCTTACCCAAAATGACATCAAAAAAATTGTAGCATTTTCAACATCAAGCCAATTAGGCCTGATAATAGTTACACTAGTGACTTGCCTTTTCATTATTTAGTGTTATTCACAGAATAAAGTTTAAAATGTTGGTGAAATTCAAGTTATTCATTTTTCTACTTTTCTGGATCCGGACTTTGGTGTCACATTGACATTACTAATGTTTTCATCTATGTCTAGTCTAAGTAGTTACACAACAGAGACAGAAAGATGGAGACTATTAAGAGGTTAAGTCCATGAACTTGAAATTCTACGCCAAATGCACAGTTGTAACATTTTTTCACTAAACTTGCTTGAGTTTCCAATTCTTTCTTAAAAATGGGATTATAAACCTTATATTGTCTACTGTAGATTTATATACTCTGAAACTAGACGCAACATCATCAGCATTTAGTAAGAACTCAGTAAATAGGTAAATAATAGGAATAAATGGAAGGGTCAGTTAAACATATGGGGAAATTAGAGTGGTATCAGAGTTAATGCACTATTTATGTGAAAGCAAATTAAAAGGAAATAGATGTTTAGTGTTTAGAGAACATACCTATGGTATCTTATCCAAATGCTGATTTTTACTGATTCAGCAACTAAGAAAAAAAAAAAACATTTAATTTTTCTTTCGGTTTATTTTGCACCAGTAAAATAAACTAATGATCCCTTCTACTTGGGAGGTAGTTTTAATAAGCCAAGAAAACGGGGCCAGCCAAATATTTGATGACTTCCAACTTTGAGTATAAATATAGCCACTGTGAATAAAAAAGGAACACAATGATAGTCACTAACACCATACAATGAATCATACCCCAAATATTTTTCAGATGTTATTTTCCAGAACAAGTGACTAAATACATGAGATGATACTGAGCACCAACTGTGACAGGGTAAGAATTTACTGGGGTGGGAAAAGTATAGAAAAGATAAGCTGGGGACACTGAATCTGGCACTTACAATTCTAAGGGTAATCTGACCTAGTCCAATCTAGAACATGAAGTTTCTTGGATTGATAATCTGAGTTTGTTGTTATGGAAGTTATAAGTCCAGGCATTGTTTTTTGCCAGTTCAAACTCCAAAACACTGACGTCAGATCCACTGCTCTCTGTCCAAACACTCTACAGTAAATTTCTGACTCCCACTTTATTTTCCAATCCACCCATTACCTTAACATCTCTTTTTGACTGTATTTTCTCCCCATATAATTGGCACATGAGCTCTGTGGTTTTCATTTGTTAACATTCACTTACAAATGCTATTGGGAAATGTCTAGACTAGAGAATACATGTAGGAGACAGGTTCTTGTCTGTCTCAAAAACAGGCATCAAAACTATAAATGTGGGATATCTGTTATTTCAGGAGATGGCTCCCTAGAGCTGTTAACAAATGCCCTCTCTTTGCCTAAAGCTGTTGACAGTTTTGTTGAGTTGCAAGAAGATATTTTCCATGTTTTAAAACAAGCAAGTTGGTTAAAAATAAATATAGTCAGATTCTGTTATGGAGATTTGGAAATATCAGAGGTCAGATCATGTCCCCAAGGCCTAACAGAGGCATGTAGGAAAAGTCTGGAGAATGTAGGTTGTCTGTAAGGAAGGTTTTGTTCTGAAACATAAATACCAGATATAGTTACTACTATCCATCTGCTTCACTTTGGTATATGCAAGTCTTTCACATTTGCTAGGTGTCTGGTGGAGACTGACTTTCAGATCTCATTCCAGTGGAAATGTTCCATTTATCCTTGTTCTGGCCTAGAAACTTTAGTGGAAACAACCAGGAAAAACTGCTTAGTCCTCTGCATTTGGATTTCAATACCATGCAATTCTTCATATTCAGTCTTCCTAATCATAAAGCATTTGCTACCGGCTCAGTAAATATTTAGATACAGTCCTGTTGCACATGAGCTTTATGTACCAAGATGGAATTGCAAATGCTTTGGAAATTGCTTTGCTTTGTTAAATGGTAAATTTTCTCTAAGTTTTACTAAATAAGTTCTACTGAAATAGCTAGCAGATGACTTGATGTTTGCAGAGTCAGTATTATGCTGTGCAATGGAGTTCATTTAACGCTATAAACTACATTGTACTTAGTAAGCGAACATTTTGATTATGTAGCCAAACAATGCTTTAACAGTGAATATTAACCCAAATAGAGCTAAAATGAAATTTCAAAGAATATTCCACAGCTATATAGATATCTGATACAGAGCAAGTCTCTGCAGTTTATAGATTGGCAACAATCAGGTTTTATTAGGTAACTAATAGTAATTTTCAGCATACCAATGATATAATAATCATGGTGAAAACTGAAATTTTAATTTGAAAACATGCCAGATAAACCAGCAACAAATGTTTCTAGAATGATCTCAGAAGAACACACATAATAGATTAGGCTGTCTCTAGATTTAAATATTTATGTTCTATTAAAATAATAAACAATAAACACATTTTCTATGGAACTCTATTAAGCAAGGTTCATAATTATATGAATTAAGAAATAACAGAAGAAATACTATGCACCCTATAGTACAATCAGCACAGATAATAGTAGTACCATGATAGGAATGATAGTGTATTCAGGAAGGACACATAATTTTCATGTCAATGTGAACTTTGATCAATTATTACTCAATACTTGAACATTTGCAAGATTCTGTAGAGCTGAATAATGTGCTCAGAATGAGTCTTACCAATGGCCACCAATGTTTGCCTCTGGTGTAAGAAATAACAGTAAATATGACAGGCATATTTCCTACTAAACTATAAATTTACATTGTTGAATTTTGTTGACTCACATTACTTTATTGGGAAAAAAGAGATAAAAAGGAAGGCCATGACTGTTACTAGGTATGGTGGAGGAGAAGGTTTCTGTATATTTTGTAGGACCCAGCCATGACAAGCTCAATAGAGTCTTGAGTCTTGTGGTTTACCCTAAGGCAAGACCTGGTTTCAAGAAAGACCACAGATCAGGACTATCTAGGCACAACTCAGGGAACAGACCATTCAAAGGAAATTCCTAACGTTCCAACCATTGTAGATAAGATCACCCAACAGCACACACCCATCGCTTTTCACCAAGATAGCCCTAGACAAATGTCAGTCAATCAGGGATCCTGAACCTTAGAAATCCTTCACCCCCACCTTTGCTACTAAAACCCAACCCTAACTGAGCTCAGGGATCTCGGACCACTCCAATATGTTGGACCCACTGAGAGTTAAGTTTGTAATCTTGTGTAAGAAGAATATAGGCTCTTTGTTTTTACATACAGGACTCGGTCTCCTGGTTGGATTTGCAGGAATGTTGTGATCTTTACATAACATATATGAGGGAGAGCATAATCAGAGGCAGAACTTCTGGGGGAGTCCAGAGTGGACAGGACTCTAAGCTGGGCCCTGTTATGAGGGAAGGGGAGACAGATCAAGAGGCCAGGAGGGTAAAGGATAGACCAAAGGGGTAGGTAACTAAAATTTTGGGATTATATAGGGAAGGGCAGTTGGGGGAAGGGCAGTCCAGCCACTAGCCTGGAGTAGTTTAGGGTAGGGGGCAGGGTTTTGCAGCCATACTCTGTAACAGGTAGGGACTGAGGAATGCTGGGAGAATATGGTAGCCAGGTCTGCTTTGATGTGTTAAATAGGCACCTCAGTTAGTCTTTTGTCCTGGGTTTGAGACCTAACATCCCTTTTATCCAGATACTTAAGAATTATCATTGGGAGCCATTGAAAGCATAAGCAAGAGAATATGCTGGTTAACTAAGTTAACTAGAGATTGAGTTTAGTTAATTTAAGAAAACTTTGGGATGAGGGAAAAAATTGCTCAATGGTTAAGAGCTTTGGCAGAGGACCTGAACTTGGGTTCCAACCCCCTAGTCAGGTGTCACAAAAACTACCTGTAACTCCAGCTCCAGAATATCCAATACCTTTTTTGAGACTCTAAACACCTGTACTAGTGTGTGTATATATACCCCGTGTGTGTGTGTGTGTGTGTAATTAAAAAATAATGAAAATAAGTTGGCAGATGGAGAGTAGGTTACATGGTTAAAGCACATAGAATTGATTCCCAGCTCCCACATGGCTGTTCACAACCATCTGTAACTCCAGAAATCTTGTTTCCCACTTCTGACTTTTGTGGGCACCGGGGATGCAAGTAATATCCTGGAATACATAAATGTAAAACACTCATGCATATAAAGTTAAAAGTTTAAAAAAATAAATATTTTACAATGATTTTTGTGGAGAAAACAGGGCATGATATCTTTCTTCTATTTTTTGTAAAACACTTGAGGACTTTCATTCTCTCACTTAACTTGGTATAACGATTAACATTGCTTGTCATCTTGACTGGATCTGGGATCAACTAAGAGATATGCTTCTAAGTGGATCTAGGAAGGAATTTTCTAGAAAGATTAACTATAGGGGAAGTTCTTGAAGGCCTTTGAGCACTGATTTTAAGAGGTCTGCCTAATAATGGAAAAGCAAGAGTGCTTCTGCCTCTCTACCTTCAGTCCTTGCTGGTGAGCACATCTGTTCTTTGACTGCAGCTGCTACCATCCTTCTCTGGCTTTGGACCAGCTTCTTCAGCCTTCCAATATGGACAAAAGATGAGCAGCTGTGCAGTAATTCTCTAGGCCTCCAGGGCATGATTGGAACTACTGTGGCATCTAGTCTTGTGTAGTGAGTAGCTCCCAGGTTCTCAGCCTCTCTAGCATACAGCCAGTTGTTGTTGGATTCCCTAACCTGAATCTTGTGAGCCAGTCTAGCAAATCCTGTTTTGTGATCTGTATCCATACCATTGGATCTATTCCTCCAGAGAACTCTGACTTGGTTTCCAAATAAAAAATGAAACTGGACTTCAAAGAAACCATTGAACAATAAATTATAACAGATATTTCAAAAATCATGAGACTGGAGATTTTAGGTTCATAAGACAGGTTAATTTTTTAGACTTAAGGGTTGAGAAAGAGCTACACAGCTCATGGGTCAAATCCAGCCTAAGGCTTCCTTTGTTTTAAAAAAAAAGGTTTATTTGATGAAACAAAATCATTTCTGTGTGCCTACTTACTGTCTGTGGTTGATTAACTGTGGGCAGATTATTGGGTTGGCAAAGCAGAAAATATTTCCTTCAAAGAAAATATCTGCTGAATTTTGTTTGCTAAAAAGTAAACTGGGCTGAGCTAGCTCTAGAATTATATACATCTCTTGTTAAAATACTGATTCCTGGGCCTACTCCATATCTACTCTCTATGTAATTAGGTTTAAATAATCTGCATTTATCAAGTATGACAGTTGATTATGAAGCTTGTAGCAGTATGAAAACTACTGTTTTGTATCACGAAATTGGTTCATTATCAAATCTTCTGATAATGAAAAATGCCTGTCCTATATTTAATCTATCACATTGATTGTATATAGTTACAGTGTTCTTATACTATCTAACAGAAATTCCACATTTAATCTCATAAATATTGTAGTGTGCCTTTGCTGCGGTTCAGCTACAGCTCCTTAATACCTTGAATCCAATTTTTACAATTTTCATCAATATTAATTTCTCCAGTTCCATTCTTATTTAGACTCTACATATTATGATATCAACTGCCAAGTGGGAAAGCATCTTTGTGATTTAAAAAGTAATGTTTGGACCAGTAAAAGATGGTTCAGCAGATAAAGGTACATATTGATAAGCCTAAGGACCCATGTTTGATCCTTAGGGCCCGTATGGTAGAGGGAAAAAATCAAGTCCACAAAATTGTTCACTGAATTACACACACACACACATACACACATGCACACACACACGCACATACACAGTGAGAGAAAGAGAGGAGAGAGAGGGAGGATACAGATATATTGATCAATACACATATATTGTATGAAATTCTCAAATAATTTATAAAAACATTATTTCAACTTATTTTAAATAGTTTAAAAGTAAGATTTAGTGTAACACTCTGGGATTCTCAATCACATTTTCATGTTCTAAAACTTTCTTCAGTTTAAGTCTGAAATGATGTTTATTTTAGATCAAGGTATTTGTGGGTGCTCTGGAGTTTCTGTTTCAGGGGCAGAATATATCTTTATCCTAATCCTACAGACTTCTTTCAGGAGATGAAAAAAATCACAGTTCTGGTTTTCTTTCTGTTTTAAGGAAGTAACAACTAAGTACAATATGCTGAATTTCCAAGTCTCTCAATTAGGTTGGAATTCTCAAGACAACTGATTTTTATGCACATCTTTTATATAAAATATGATTGTGATCTGGGGAAATAGAAAATGAGACAAAACAGTATAAATGGCTAGTTCTACTAGAAATACATATTCCTGAAGTATCCATATTAATAAAAGAAACGAATATAACATATATTAATACTGATTTAAATCTTGAAAGTTGGCCTCAAACATTTTCTGCTTTGTCTCTTGTCTACATGTGTTGAAACTGTAGCCATGATTGGTGGTTTTTCATTTGCTTAATAAAAAAAAGATAACGATTTCTTTCTTTGCAACACAACAGGAAATGGATGTTGGTGGTAGAATCTGATGACCCCTAGAGACCTAGCTGAGAGAGTCAGCCAGGTCTGGATGTTGTCAAGGACTCAGAAGAAAATGGATTCTGAGATTGTCAAAGAAAAATGGCATGAGTTAGCAAATCCTCAACCTGTCAATGAGAAGAAATGATGTTGGATGTCCTTCTCTGTGTGTGCTGATTTTATTGCCTGATAAATAAAACTGTTTCAACCAATGACTTAGCATAGTGAAGTTGGACAGGAAATCAGAGCAGAGATAGAGAGTAAGTGTAGACAGAATCAGGGAGATGCCATGTAGTTGATAAAGGAGAGAGACAAACGGACACTGAAAATTTACAGGTAAGCCACAACCTGGTGGTAATATACAGATTAAAAGAAATGGGTTAATTTAAGATGTAAGAGTTAGTTAATAAGAAGCCTGAGCTAATAGACCAAACAGTATTATAATTAATATAGCTTTTGTGTTATTAATTGAGTCTGAGCAGTCAGGAAAGGAAAGAGTAGCCTCCTTTTACAAATAAATCTGAGGTTTGGTGAAATTCAGTTTCAAAGAAAAAAGGCACATTACCATATATACCTGTGTCCATAGAGACTCGACAGATTTTATAACTTGTAAAACTGTTGCCCATATGTAAGGAACTTTAGGAGCTCATAGAGACCTGATAAATTTGTATAACATACCTTTTGTGCTGCTTCCGTTATTTTTTTTTTACTACTTTCTGAAAATTAGTGAAATGTAGGCATTAGAATTGTGATGGGGCAAAACAGCGCAGAAGTTTCTCCAATTGTTTTTTTGCTGAGGCCATTTCAGATTCAGCTAGACTTTGATTTTCTTGATGGAGATTCTCATGGAAATTTACCTAACATTATTCTAGGAACTTGAAATTAAGCTAAATTAGCTTTTGTTAAACTTCCTGTGTGGACAACCTCCCTCTCTATTTAACAACTTATTTTAGTTTCTGTCAAACTGCTTGCTTTTGTGAACCCCACTCCCACCTTCACCAGATGCCAGAGGAAGATGCCAGGTGTGTGTGCCTTCAAAAATCCCATGCTCTGGATACTCAGTGCTACACTTGGGTCTGGAATAATTGAGTGCAATCCCAATCTGCATGAGTAAAGACCTGCAATTGGCTATAAACTGCATCTCAGTGGTCATCTCTGGTGGTCTCCCCATAACACTAGATGAATCAATTGCATTTTATTTTATTTTTTTTATTTACTTTTTTGCATTTTATTTTTGACATAAAAATATTTCCTTCATGAGTCCTTAATTTCTTTTCACTTTTCTAATATTCAATTTTCAATATTTTAAGCTAGACCTTTTTGTGAAATGTTTCAAACCTCTAACAACTTCTTCTGATAATTTTGAACATATATTATTTAAAATGCTTTCAATAGAAACCAAATACAAACTCAATCACAGACTTGTTGAATGTACCTCCCTGTTTCTGACACAGGTCAAAAGTTAGTGCTTAAATCTCAGGCCACCATAAGCCAAATCATATCACCCTTACATCGAATCCACACAAATGAAATTCTCAAAATGTCAATGACATGAAGGTGTCAGAAATGGTTTAGACCTCCAATCTCAGAACGAAGGACACTGTGGTAGGAGAATTACCATGAGTACAAGGCTAGTCTAGATTACAAAGTGAGCCCCAGGCCAGTAGGGGCTTCAGAATGTAACATTGTGGCAAAAATAAATAGATAAACAAATAAATAAATGGATGAATGAATAAATGAAATATTCCTTGAACACATACTTTTGGAATTTTATCACTGATAATGATATCAACAAGCTTTTAGGTTTGACTCAGATCAATTAAATGATACTGAATACCTACTGTAATGGATTCTGTCCCTTTAAGGGCAAGCCACGCCCACTCCCAGTCTGCAAGCAAGCAAGCCTGCAGTCGCAGATTTTCTCTCTCTGTCCCCACTGCTCTTGGGAGAGGCTTCCCTCTCTCTCTCTCTCTCTCCTTCCTTCCTTCTCTCCTTCTCTCCTCCCTTCTGTTTCTTTCCTTTCATAATCCATCTAATAAATGCTTATATCTTTAATAGCTGTCTGGTCTCATGCTCGCCGTTGCCACCACCATGGCCTCCCACGCAACCTGCCGGAGACCCGTCACCATTGGAGACCTCTCTGCATGGTCTTCGGCCACACACGGGGACCCATAGCAGCTGCGGGGACCCCAATTACTAATTAAAAAGAACAACAAATGGTACCAGTGACTCGGATAGGCTTTCCTGTTCCAGTCATTCTCCAGAAACCAGGATCCTGAATCAGGTATTTTATTGGTGAGTCTGCCATATCACTTTCCTTAGCTAAGATTGGGGTTCAGACTGACCTGGGGTCACTCCTCCTGCGTGTTAGCACTGCACACTGTGAGGTGCATTCAATTGGGAACCAGGTTCCCTCTGATTATTCTTTCCCTTTTTTCCATTTTGTTCTCCTTTTTTCCTCTCACCATAAAAAGCCACTCGGGGCGGCTTCTGACTCTCTCTGGCTTCCAGTCTGGGACTGGATACAGTGAGGCTTTACCTTCCCACCCATAGGTCTACCTGGAGGACGCTCCTGTCCATTTCACAGGTTTACACAATTTTAGCTGTTAGTAGAGAGTTTTTTTCTTTTCCAATTCCAGCCTTGGCTTATGGCATGGTGTGGCTTTTTTCAGTTCCAGCCTTTTTGCTTCTCTCTGCAGCTTGTGCATGTCAGCTCAATAACAGGGTGGATCATGCCTCTAGGTCTCTCTTATTATTAAGCTTAAAATCCCTGTAGCTCAAAAATTATGGCTTTATCATACAATGTGTGGCTGTCGCCATGCCATCTTGGCTGAGGGCCAGGTCAGGTGACCAGGTTCCACCATCTTTATTGAGGTATTCCCTGCCTGGTTCTCCACTGTTAACTCTCTAGCCTGGTCAGGTGACCAGATTCTCCCATCTCTATGGAAGCATTCCCTGTCTTGTCCTCCAGTTTACTTATGTTTTTGTCTCTAAATTCCTCTTGCTGACTCTGTTACATGTGTGTTTTATACAGTAGCATGCCTTTGGTAGGGCCCACCAAAGTATCCACTTCATCCATTCCCTGCTCTGTGTGTGTGTGTGTATGTGTGTGTGATCATACATGTAACTTAAATGCACCTATGCTTAATGTTATAATTGTTCATTATATCTCATTTCAGACTACAAAAAGAGTAAGCCTCAGGTTTTAAACTGGTATGCACTTTTAAGTTTCTTACAAAATATTAAGCTGTTCTCTAATTTTGTCAGTTCTGCCATTAACCTTCTATTACAAGCAGTTTTTCTTCTTTCTGTCATTTTACGAGTGTAAATCTTACCTGTTAAGTTGAGAGCCAATGCAGTCAAGCTCAGACCCAGCTCTCCAGGCAGATTCTAAACTGTAATTATACCTAATGAACAGCCCTCAACTGCTCAGAGATCCGAGGAATATGGCATTTATTAACAAAAGCTTTTCATAACAAAAAGAGACAGGTTGGCTCCCAACAGCACTCTGCTTCCTCCAAAGAAGACAGAAGACGGAATGGACACACAACAACGTCCATCCACAGTTTGCTTCACCACTGGGCCTGGGCAAAGCTGCCCTTCACCTAAGCTGAAGATCTCCTGATGTGGACAGAATCGCTGGACTTGACAGTCTGCTCCAGACAAGGTAGGCCTGTCTTCCTACAGGTTTCTTAGCCCAACAGGATCTTCTGGAATCTGGCAGGCCCTGTGCTAAACAGCAAAAAGCAAATGCAACCTTCAGCGATCATGGAGGACCCAAAAGAGGAGCAGCTCTGGGTGCCAACCAAGTAAGTTCTGTATCATTTTTTAATCAGTAACTCAAGTAAAATTTTATCCTTCCCAAGGATCTCTGATGCAGTCTGATAGCTGAGAGGCTTTGTCAATTTAAAGACAACCTCACTAAACAAGTTTCAGATCAAATTTCTCTCTCATGATGCCTTCCATAGTCTTAAAAATACTTTTCATTATGCAAAAATGTCTGTCACAGTCATTCTAACATAAATATGCTACTGTTTATACAATGTATGTGTCTAAAACTTCTGTTTTCAAAAATCCAAAGAATTCTTGTGAGTTCTGGGGAGCCGAATTAAAGGATCCACCTTAAGCAGGTCAGAAACACACGCCCTCAATTCCCTGGTCCTATTTTTTTTTCCTTAAGTTAACTCTGTTCTTTGTTTTGCCAACACCATAAATGGGTATAAGAGACACCAGACATTTCCACGTACAAACATCGGATGCCAGGATGTGGCCAGCACCAGCCATCTCAGGTTCCCTCCTCATAGGCCAGAAGCAGTCTTGAGAATCTGCTGCCCCAATTCCTTCAACCTGTGGTGCTTAATTCCCCTGCCTGGAATGCTGGCGAATGTAATGGATTCTGTCCATTTAAGGGCAAGCCACGCCCACTCCTCATCTGCCTGTAAGCCTGCATTTGCAGGTTCATTCACTCTCTCTGTACCCAGCTCCCGGAGGGGTCATGGGGCTTTTTCTTTTCTCCTTCCCCCCCTTATCCTTCTTCTTTCCGTTCTTTCTCTTTCTCTCTCTCCCCCCTCCCTCCCTTTCCCCTCCATAATCCATCTAGTAAATGCTTATAACTTTAACCATCCGTCTGGTCTCATGCTCCTTGCCACTGCCATTGCTGCTGCCACCTCCGCTGCTGCCAGCACAAGCTGGGGACCTGCCAGCATCGGAGACCTGACCATGTGGTCTCAACTTTGGGTCCAGCTACTAAGGACCCCCAATTATTAATTAAAAATAACAACACCTGCAGAATAGGATTTGGGGCAGGACCTGAAATCAGCAAGGTCTGCATAAAGAGCAAACACCCGTTGCATTTATAGTTATGACTCCAGAAAGTTTAGAGACACGCACTAGGATAGATACAAAGTCAAAGTGACATATCCTAAATTAAATAAAGTATTTGAGGTGGCCGCATTTGAGAAAACTCCCTCCAACAGGCGAGTTATCTAACTCTCCCATCCTAGTTAGACTTCTGCCTCCCTCAGATGCAGAGACAACAGCTGCTGAAAGTCACGGTGTGTCACGGAATTACAAAACAGGTGAAAGGATGCGAAGTCAGGCAGTAGCAGGTCTGCACAAGCCCTTTCTCCCAAAACAAAAAGAGAAAGGGTGAAGCCTGAATAACAACTGTCCCGCAGTGACTCAATTCAAATGTCTCACCTGCCAACTTCCTAAAGTACTCTGTGGCGCCCATTAGGGAATTTGTATTTGTATTTTTTTTTAAAGAACGTGTTCTTGCTGTTGCATTTATAGGGAAAGTCCACTTTTGCACAGAAAGTATTTGAGCACAGCAAATAAAATCAAAAGTGTTTGTCCTCCTTTTCAAATGTATTATTCTGTAATCTTCATTTCAGATCACCTTAGCTTGACTGGGGTTATCCAAGCTTTTCTAATTCAAGGTTTTCTCAAAAGTGGCCTAAGAGGGCAAGGTAAAGAAAGTATCCTAATAGGAATTTCAAGCTTCAAGGTGACATTTAGAAAGAATACTGGTAATTAACTCATTCACTTTTCACCATGCAATCAGCAAATATTCAAATGTTAGCTCTATAAACAAAGATGGTTTTCACCCTATATTCAGTTTTGCTTTCCTGCCTAGCAATATTCTACCCTGCTATAGGCCAAAGCAGCTTTTTTTTTATTAACCAGTGGCAATAATGCATAGTCACAGCATACAGAAGGGCATCCCACATCAGTGTTTGCTTTGAGGGGATACCAAATGAAAAGAGGCAGAATCTATTACTGAGAGCGACAGGTAGTAGAGACCTTTTGACCAAATGTCTTGGGACAGGCTTTTGTTTTAGCTATGGTTTTGTGGTTATTGTTGTTGCTCCCTTTTTAAAAGTTCATTGAAATATAATTGAATTATTCTCCTGTCTTCCCTTTCTTCCTTACTATGTCTTCCAGCTCCTTCCGCATTCCTATTCAAATGCGTAAGTATACAAATACAACCAGCTGAGGCCACTTAGTGTTGCTTGTATAATATCGGGGCTGATGCCTTGGAATTTGATAGCCAATTAGAGGTTGTGTTTTAGGGTTGAGGCCCCAGGAGATGTCCTCAGGCCCTTACAATCTTTCTACCTCCTTTTCCTTGATGCTGTCTGAGCCTTAGTTATAAGAGTAGAACTGTAGATGTCTTACCTGGAGCTAGGCATTCTATGATCAGTTGCTCTCTATATTTTGACCAGTTGTGTTTTACTGAAATGGTCTTGAGCTGCTACAAAGAAAAGCGCTTTTTTTTTTCCCTGAGAGGTGAGAACTATACTTATCTATGGACATAAGGATAAGGTATTACACTTATGTAGTAAAGTAGAAGTATTTGGAGGTTTTCTGATAAGGTTCATGACTTTACTAGCCTTGGGTAGTTGGCTACTTTTCCAGTACCAGACACAATTTTCTACCTATTGAGCATGCCTTAAGTCCAATTAGACAGATGTTGGTTACCAGCAACATAGGAGAACTACTAGTCTTACCATACCAGTCATTGTTGTGGTTCATAGACATCACAGCTTAGTAGGACTATTGCTACCTCTCTTGGTAGTTCAAATAGTCCCTTTTAGTCCTCAGGGATGAAAATTTCAGGTCATATCCAGCTCGAATCTACCAAGTCTGGTGTCAAAAGTGCATGGTATCTTCAGGAATAGGGAGTTACCTTTAGCATCTGGAATGCAACCAAGTGCAACAACAATGGCCTATATTGTTTGGAAAGTCTGTTGGACTTCCCTGATCAACAACTGAAAAGCTTCCTCATACCTGGTACTGGAAATTCTTGTCAAATTGCTGATACCTTTTGGGGGATGAATTATTATCCCAAATGGAATAATGCCATTTTACACACACATACAAACACACACATATGCATTATATATAGTGCATATATGCTATATATATACCTATCTACTCTGATTATACTCTTATGTATTATTTTCCTCTTCTCTCTGTTTCCTTCTCTCTTAACTTCCTTCCCTTCCCCCAATTAAGTTCTTCCCTATTTTCTTATTTCACTCCTATTCTACTGGTTCCTTCTCTAGCATCCCCCAGTCTATCTTTTTTTAGTGTGTTTTATTGAAATGATCTAAATTGTATCTGGGACATTATTGGTGATCACAGACAGCAAAGTTTCACTCTTTTGTTTTTTATTCCCTGACTTAATAAATTGAAAATGTCATTCTCATGAGAATAATTAGGACTTGAAGGAGACAAGGTCAGCACACTTGGTCAGCTGCCTTTCCTCTAGATAATGGGCCTGCTCACAAACTAGAAAAAGAAAAATTGGAATGGAGCAAAGGAGAGTCCCATGGAATTAAAAAAAAAGCTGCTTAGAGTCATTTATTTTCAAACTACTTGAATCGTATCCATATAAGTCTGCTTAAGGACAGGAAAAGATAGTTAAGAGTGCAGCTGCAGTACTTACAGTTCCTAGAGGGGAGACTGTCAGTCTTCCAAGCGAAATCCCTCCCCTTGCCTATATCCTCAATTTCCCTTTTCCCTATTCTTCCCAACTCTCACCACACTTTTTCCCTACCTAGCATTTTTCTTTTCCTGCCTGTCTTTGTCACAAGTCTGCCAGGGACTTAAGGAGAAAGGGACATCTACTTCCCTGGTGGCATTCTTCACAGAGTTATTAGGGCTTGAACCTAGATAATCACCTTTACACCCTTCCTTACCCCGGGGGCTGAGCCATAATGTTGTCCTCAGTTAGGGTTCCCAGTGGTGAAAATCTCTCTGGACCAAGATGAGGTTTAAACTTCCCTCAGCCAGGCTGGCTGAACTCTGGAGCCAAGGACTCCAGTTATCTGTCAGGGCAGAGGGCTGCCCTGGATTTCTTTCAAGTCTGACCCTGCTCTGGAGGCTCAGTTGGACAGAGACTCAGAGTAAACAGCACGTCTCTCCACAGCCAGCTGGTCACTAAAATAGGACACCCCTGGGTGGTGTCCCAAAGTACCACGAGGAATTATAGTGATGCAAACAGAGTTAATTAAGCAAGAGACAAGCTTGCTGGGGAGGAGGATGAGGTGGGAAGAAAAGGCTTGTCACTTCACAGTCCTCCTGCTAACTGCTTACCTAGAGTTTCCCCTAGATGTCTCTCCCTGGTTTCAATTTAATCCTCTGTGTGATTCCATTTCTCCCGCCAAGCATGTACTGCTGTTTTTCTCACTGATATCATTTCCACTAGGACTTCCCAGCCACGTCTGCCTTTAAGTAGATGACACTCTTTCTGTCCAGCAGAGGCCTGTGACAGTTATTCAACCTAATTGTGAAACTGATAATTTGAATAGGCTAATGGGCCACATTGACCAAACTTCCCAAACATCCCCATATGAATGAATAATTGCTATCAGTGAATTTTAAAAACATTAATAATTTGATTGTAAGCCTGGCCTTTAATGGCTGAGCAATCTCTTCAGTCTGAAACACCTTAATGTGAAATGCCCAAGCATGATACAAGTTCAAGGATGCCATTGCAAATAAAATTGTCCAATGTAGCATACCTGAAAATTAAGGCAGAATTACTGATTTTAAATTTTTGATATAAAGGTAGCTTTGCATTGCAAATGTGTTGCATGCTATATACAGCCCTTAGGTCTTGAGAAAGCAAAAGAAGATATACTAAATAGATCAAGCATATGTGTAAATATGCAGTGTTTATTATGAGCTTACTAGACATATACTATTGGGGGGTTCTAGAACTGGTTTAACATATAAAAACTTGGGAGATGTAGATGTGACTCAGTGGCTAAGAATGGTTGCTGGCTTTATGTTGAGGTCTTTGATCCATTTGGACTTGAGTTTTGTGTATGGGGATAGATATGGGTCTATTTTCATTCTTCTACATGTTGATATTCAGTTATGCCAGCACCACTTGTTAAATATGCTTTATTTTTTCCATTTGATAGTTTTTGCTTCCTTGTAAAAACTCAGGTGTTCGTAGGTGTGTAGACTGATATCCAGGTCTTTAATTTGGTTCCATTGTTCCTCCTGTTTTTATGCCAATACCAGGCTGTTTTCAGTACTGTAGCTCTGTATTAGAGTTTGAAAACTGTGATTGTGATGCCTGCAGAAGTTCTGAACCTCATAGAAGATAAAGTGGGAAGTACACTTGAATGCATTGGCACAGGAGACGACTCCCTAAATATAACCCCAACAGCACAGACACTGAAAGAAACAATTAATAAGTGGGACCTCCTGAAGCTGAGAAGCCTCTGTAAAGCAAAGGACACAGTCAACAAGACAAAACAGCAGCCTACAGAATGGGAAAAGATCTTCACCAACCCCACATCAGAGGACTGATCGACAAAATATGCGAAGAATTTGAAAAACTTGACAACAAAAGAACAAATAATCCAATAAAAAATGGGGTACAGACCTAAACAGAGAACTCTAAACAAATGAATCTCAAATGGCTGAAAGACATTTAAGGAAATATGCTCAACATCCTTAGTCATCAGAGAAATGCAAGTCGAAACAAGTCAGAATGGCCACGATCTAAAACAACGATGATAGCTTATGCTGGAGAAGATGTGGAGTGAGGGGAATGCTTCTCCATTGCTGGTGGGAGTGCACACTTGTTCAGCCACTTTGCAAATCAGTATGGTGGTTTCACAGAAAATTAGGAAACAACCTACCTCAAGACTCAACAATAGTGCTATTGGGTATATACCCAAAGATGCTCAATCTTACCACAAGGATACTTCCTCAACTATGTTCATAGCAGCATTATTTGTAATAGCCAAGAGCTGAAAACAATCTAGATGCCCCTCAACTGAAAAATGGGTAAAGAAAATGTGGTATGTTTACACAATGGAGTACTACACAGTGGTAAAATTACTGACATGTTAAAATTTGCAGGCAAATGGATAGATCTAGAAAAAACCATTGTGAGTGAGGTAGCCCAGACCCAGAGAGACAAATATAATATGTATTTACTCATAAGTGGTTTTTAGACATAAAGCAAAGTAAAATCAGTCCATAGGCCACAACCCCAGAGAACCTAGACAACAACGAATACCCTAAGAGAGACATACAGGGATCTACATAGGAAGGTAAAAAACGCAAGATCATCTGAGTAAATTTGGGAGCATGGGAGTCATGTGAGATGGTAGAAGGGGAGACGGGAGGAAGGTAGGAAAGTGGAAAAAAGGTATAGCTAAATAAAAACACCTCACAGCCAAACAAAAAAGAACAACTATTGCTCTTCCAGAGGAAGCAAACTCAGAACCTAGCACCCCTGTCCAACAGATCACAACCATCTGTAACTTCGGGTCCAGGGGGTCTAGTGCTCACTTCTGTCCTCTGTGGGCATCTGCACACATGTACATATGGCCCCATATATATATAATTAAAAGCAAATTTTAAGGAAGTTTCCATTAAAATTTTCCACAGATGGAATGGGTTGCCTTGATTTATTTAATGATCACATTAAGGCCTTAGTAAAGGTCAAGGGGTTGTACTAGCTCAGTAACCCTGGAATGGTGAATCAATAAATTATACTATACTCTGTAAGTACTTCCAGACCTACAAAACAGAAATGTCAGAACAGAGACTTGCATTAGCTTTCATTGCTGTAGTGAAACACCTAGCACAGGTTAATTCGTAGAGATGGGAGGTTTATTTACCTCCTATTTCCAAATGTTCATAGTCCAAATGGCATAGCACAGGCTATGCTAAAAGCTATTACTTCACTGTGCCACCTCATATCAGCAGAGAATATGGAGCAGCATGCAAAAGAAGGATCATACTTCAAACCAGGAAGCAGAGAGGCAAGGGACAGTAAAACTTCTCATATAAGAACTCACTTTCGGAGGGAGGAAGGATTCTAAGACACAGAAGAGGGTCTCAAGGTCATCACAAGGGAACCCATAGGAACTATCCTGGGCTCATAGGGGCTCACAGACTCTGGACCAACAGCTAGAGAGCCTACATGGGACCTTCATAGGCCCTCTACATATGGGTGACAGTTGTGTAGCTTGGCCTATTTATGGGACTCCTGGCAGTGGGATTAGAGCCTGTCCCTAAGGCTTGAGTTGCCTTTGGGAACCTATTGCCTATACTGGATTGCCTTGCCCAGTCTTAATAATACAAAGGGAGGATCTTAGTCCTACTTCAACTTGATATGCCATGCTTTGTTGACATCCATGGGTGGCCTGCTCCTTTCTGAACAGAAACAGAGGAAGAGTTTCAAATGTATTTTAATATGTATTTTATTTTCAAATGCATTTCAAATGTATTTTAATAAATAACTGAAGACCTGAGAGTAAAACAGTTCCACTGGTTAGCCTTACAGACAGGATTATAGTAACACACACCTTTACTCTCAGTAGCCATAATGACACACCTTTAGTCCCAGTAGCCACACTAGTTGCCATAGAAACTGGGCAGGGCATGCCTTTAATGACACTTGTGCATGCCTTTAATCCCTACCTTAGAGAGGAATACAACACGGGAAAGACATCTCTCAGATGCAGTCTCCTTCTGAGATTCCAGGAGGCAGGATCGCCATTTCAAAATGAGGTTAAGGTATGAGCCAGTGACTGCCTGTTTTGCTTTTTGGATCTTCAGGTTGAACCCCAATTTCTCTCTCTGAGTTTTTATAAATCGTGCTTTAAGCAGTGAAGGGGCAGATGGGAGCCTGGGTGGGGGGAAGAGAACTGCAGTAAGCGTGTAAAATAAATGAAAAACTAATTAATAAATAAATAAATCTGAGAAAGAAAGAAAGAAAGAAAGAAAGAACTCTTGGGGACTCAAGAGTCACATGAGAAACATCTGGATGCCTTTTGAAGGCAGCTTTCCAAATGTCCAAGTACTTCCTAGAAGTCTCCATCTTCTCAAAGTGTCAGTCTCCCAGTCCACCACCCTGTGGAAAAATCTCCAAGTACATAGATCTGGGGCAGGGGTGCTCAAGCTATACTGATCAACGACTGTTTTTAATTTGTACATATCACATAAACAGGCTTGAGGATCAGTGGACCAAGTGACTAAATAAATTTCTCTAAAATGACAATTTCTCTTTATTTGAAGCACTTAAAAGAAAAAGAAAAAAACCTTTAATGAAAGATTTCAAAATACTGAGTTAATATTATTTAAAAAATATGTATTTGAGGGCTGTCATAGTCATGAACTCACAGGAACCATGGTTACCTGTACAGCACCAGACCTGTAGAACATTTTGGCATAAATGAAGAGGTACTCTCCATGGCACACGTGTCTTACTGAGGAACTATGAAGTATTAATAATAAAAATTCAGAGACAGAAATTGGGGCTCAACCTGAAGTTCAGAAAAGCAAAGCAGCCAGCCACTGGCTCCATCTCGACCTCAGTCCAAAAATGGTTATCATGCTTCCAAGAAACCTCAGAATGAGACTGTGACTGAGAGCTGTCTCCTTCCATCTTTTAATCCTCTCTAGTTCTGGGATGAAGGATGCACACCACTACCGCCCAGTTTCTATGACAAGTTAGTGTGGCTACTGGGATAAAAGGGGTGTGTCTTTGCTGCCTGGTCTGTAAAGCTGACCAGTGTGACTACCTTTAAGCAAGTTTTATTTATTAAAATACAAATGAAATGCCACTACATGGCTATGGGCAATTGGTAGTTTCTGGGAAGGTAGAATCATTTTTATTTATGGAAGATATGGCCATTAGTATGTTTCCCATGCAATTATGGGCAGTACTAACTAAACTTAAGGAGTTATCAAAAATAAAAGACATGTCTGGACAATTGAGAGTAAACAACATATGAAATAAAATACATATATTATTCCTTCCATATTAATCTTGCTTTATAACAAGTTGAAAACAAAAATAAATAACTTGAAGAAAGCATTTCATATTAATTCTTATTAACTGTCTACCAGTACAAGAAAATAAGGGAATAACAAGGTGAAGAAACATCTGATGAAAGATGTAACTGACACTAAAACTCCTAGTTGATTTCATTTATTGACTCAAATATTCTCTTTCAATGTGGAGTTGTCTCTGAGCAAAACTTGCTGACTCTGCACTTCAGCAGCTTTGTACACCACGCTGTCAGCAAAAGAATGTGTATAATCATTGGCACACACTTGCACTGATACTGGCATTTTTCTCTTGGTTTGAAATAAATATAGCATTTTTCTTTACATCTGTTGCCTTCACATGAGGATGTGTTTGTGATCATCTGCCCAAAAAATAGTAGCATGCAAGTCTATTTCTGGAACACTACAAACAACATCCCTAATCTCGATACAGTAGAATTCTGGCTTTGAAGGAGGCTTATGTAAATAGATGTGGGATCCTTCATAGATATAGAATGAAGACACATACTGAAGTAACTGATTATGTGGTGACTGTAAAAGGCTTGCTATACTGAAAGGTTTTGCTATTGCAATCCATCCACTTTCTTTTTCTTAGAAAGTCAGGAGAATCTGAATGGACAACTAGTGATTTTAGCAAAGGGTATGACTGACATTTCTAGAGATAGAGTGGGTTAATAATACAGGCCAAATTGCACAAACAACATTTTCTTTTGTTTTGGCATGTTTTGCTTTATTAACAAAACAGTATTTTTGAGAATTATTGAAATTATTGTAAATATTTCATTGTCAACTGTTTTAATGGACTTTCTTGTATGTTATTCCATTGATCATTATGAAATGAGGTAACTAGTGAAAATTTAACCAATATATATATATATATATATACACACATATACATATATTCCTATACTCCCAGTCCATTAAAAAAGCCAATGACTTTCACTTATAGATGATTAATAAAAATATTCAAATAACTAGTATTTGTTATTATTAATTATTCATGTCCTCATTATGCTACAAGTATTAATATATCTACGTTTTCACATAAACATCCATGCTATCCATGCTGTGTTTTCATGGAGTCTGCCACAACAAGCAATGGTGATAGAAACTTCAAGGACAGTCAAATGGTGTACTAACTTATCAAAACAAAAGAGGAGTTTCACTAAAGTGTGGAGAATTTTAACCAAGAACTATAGGATTTGACCTTAGCACTTGAGAACATTCTACATGTTTTAATAATCACTCTTACATTTGTTTTTGCTTTCTTTGAGGCTCTTGCCAAAATTGCTTGTTGAATATTTGATTCATTCATTCTATTTCTATTAACCAGATGCTGACTACTTAACTATATGCAAGACACTATTGTCGGTTTCAGAAATTCATGGATCGTTTAATGCCTTGGTCAGTTTAGAGCTCACATTAAACCTGGAAGGATAACAAAAAATATCAGTCTTCCTCAATGTACTTTGCGCTAAGAGAGGCACGTGTAAATACAAAAAAAAAAAAAAGTGCAGAGGAAAGAATGATCACAGACCATTTCAGTGAAAAGACATTATTGGTATTATTCCTTGACAAATGAGAAAGAGTAAAGCAGAAGATATGAGAAGTATACAGATACTTGTAGACTAGGCATATAAGCATACAGATCATATGGGCTGTATCTTAGGCACTGAAGGAGAAAAGAAAATAGGATTTGTTACCAGTTTCTTTTTTCATATGGTGGTCTGATCTAACTTACTCTAACCTTTAAAGGATTTTAAAGCATTCATATGTATGTATTTGTGTACATTGATTTGGATGTGGAAGCCTGCAAAGGCCAGAAGAGGTTATTAAATTCCTTGGATCTGGAGTTTCAGGTCTTTTGAGCTCTGACACAGGCACTGGGAATCAACTCTGCAAGAGCAAAGAGCTTTCTTTGATGCTGAACCATCATCTCTCCATCCAGAACTCTATTTATTCACTTTAAAGTCTCAGTTTCCTTTCTTTATCCTTCCATGTATACATCTGATAAATAACTTCTGAGCTTCTATTCCAAGACAGGAACTAGAGTAAATAGTATTAATGAGGCCCTGCAGTTACATGAAAGGAGCTATGGCAATGGACAAAAAAAGTAAAAGTGACTAGTGGCAGTGTACATGCTGAATGTTAACTAAATTAGTACTCTTCCTTGCAGAATTTTCTAATACTATCACATAAATCTCACGCAAATGCAATTTCTTTATCAGCAATCAAATGGGTGGTAGTAGCTCATGATTTTATGTATTTTGGCTTTTTGTTTATTTGTTGTGGAGGGAGCATCAGGATATGAATGCTTTTTTTTTCTTGAGAACACTCTTTACTCCTGACATCTTAGCGTAGGGTTGGGTGCTCATCGAGGATTTGCTAATTGTGGATGTAGAAGAAAGGAGAAAGATGCTCCCACAACTTGCAAATTGGAAGTTAGATGGCATGACTTAGAATAGGAGACCAGGAACAAACTCTGAAGAAATAGTAACTTGGATATTAATATTTGGTGGAAATAGAGGGCCTATGAAAGAAACAGTTTTGATGTCTTACTGCATTTTTAATACATTGTATTTAGAATTTGGAATGCACTTATCAAAGGTATTCTGCTTTAACACGGTTGGTGTTTTCCGTGTGACAATAAGAAACAAATGAAACTGAGGTAGAAGTGGTGCACTCTCCTCTTTAATCTAGGAAGGATATGGAAGGAGGATGCTTTAGGGAATTGCTTTTATAAAAAACACAAGTGATTTAGAAGGCTGGTATTATAAAACAGTAAAAGTAAGCATTAGTATCACAATTTAAAATAATGGCTTATATCCATTGCTAGCAATTATGCCCAAATACACTTTATACTGGTTACTTCTCATCTTCATCAGAATCCTGTGAAGCAGTACTATTATTATGTCCACTTTCAAGAAATAGATTTTGAAGCACAGAGAAATGAAATGACTAGATACCGCTACAGGTTTAGCACATGGTAAAAGACACATGTAAACTCAGCAGTCTCATTGGAAACATGATGAGGGCAGCAGGTACAGATGCAAAAGTGGAAACACTTTGTATGTCATGATAGAGATAAAATGGACCATTGGAGCAGAAGATACGAATTTGTCTAAGGCAAAAGATTCAAGTACACAGAAATTGTGTAATAGGGCTTTCATGTGGCTTAGTAAGAAGCATCAGCTAGTAAAGACATACTTTCTCTCTAAACCTATCTTGTGTCTGATACCTCTGTATCTATATGTGTATCTAAAGATAGCACACTGAACCTAAAAAGGTGAACATGGTATTTGGTATTTTGAAGTTGAAATAAACAGATCAATCTTAATTCTGAAGTCATCATATCATGTGTAGCATTTTTCTAATACCACATTATACTGTTCATGTTCCAATTAGAGACCTGATTCTGTTAACTGTTTCTTGAGAATCAATTCAGTAACTTCAAAAAGAAAGACTTTTATCTTCTTCTAAGAAAATATAGAAAGGTTATGCTACAAGGAAAACACAGAAACAAAATCCTGATAAACAAGTTTTCTACCGTAAGTAATTGTTGCTGCTTTCCTTTACAACATTCCTATTTAAATGCAGATTGTAATTCATGTCTAAGAAGAAGGTAGAGTTTTTTAGCTATTAAAATGCTAATGAGAAGGTTAACTTTAAGTCTAAAACTATTTTTGAAAAGATGGGAAGGCTGGAAAATTCACTTTAAGGTCATTTAAGATTTTGTCAGGAAAAAGGAAAACCATTTATTATTAGAAAAAATATACAAAAAGCATTGGGCAATTATACATGTGTGTGGTTGAACATTACACTAAGGGACATAATGTTTCATGTTGGTGTTGCAAAAACTAACATTCATGAGTGCACTCATATCTCTGGATAGCTTCACCTGCAGCAGGTAGGGGAAAATGACAGATTGTACAAATACATCTTACAACTGGGCCTACTCACTGGAGTCTGAGGGATTGCATAAGGCCCTAACACAGGATGTACAGAATGGCTGCAGATATATTTGACACTGTCTGAATTTTCCCTAAATTTTTGTCTTTTCCAGCAAACAAATTTTAAATAGTGACTCATACTCTTTCCAAACTGATGCTTTGTAATAGTGTTCTCATGCCTATTAACCCATGATTACAAGATATGCCTCTAACTGAATTCAATTTAAAAAGTCCTTGTAGTTATTGAGAAAAAGTTGAACGCTTAACCCAAAGGAAGACACCAATCTCATCCTCTCCAGAGTGCAGAAGAACACTGGGAAAGTGGGAGAGGAAAGAAGGTGAAAGTCAGAAGACTTACAGAAGGCTGCAAAATGCCACTGTCTGGACAAGATGCCATTGCAATGATGAACTCTTCAAAGCTGTGTATTGGTTGTTCCCATGAATGGGCTGATTAACGAACAGGCATGGATTTGGGAGGGACTCAGGAAGCTATAGAGCTCATAAGAACAAATATTACTAGTAGGAAACCAAAATTACTAGCTGATGGTAGAAATGTTTCCTATTGGTCCATTTGTGCTATTCTTTAATATATCCTAGCCTTAGTCCATTTTCTGCTCTGTGGGCTCTGATACCTGCCAGCCTGAGGATGCCATGCAGCTTCGTAGCTGAAGGCGACAATTTAGAAAGACAATAGGTGAAGATTCTGCTCCAGCCTTCCTTTTCATTTGTAGATTGCTCCATGAGAAGTGGTTATCTCCAAGCTGGTGAAGGAATGCAGGTGTGTGTGTGCTGGGG
>JAQHUG010000260.1:1788609-1842711 GCA_028555095.1 Dicrostonyx torquatus | reverse complement strand
GAGATCCAGGGGAGCTGTTTGTGTTTTCCCACAGAGTCAAGAAGTTCCTCATTGGGTACTGACACGGCTGACAAGAAGCCTGAGACCAGCAGCTGAAGATGAGGACCACAACATGGATGTTGATCCTGGCAATAGAAGCAACCCTACTGAACGCGAGTCCAATGAAGTTATGGGCGGTAACGAGGGCCTGGCCCATGCCGATGCCTATTCATGCTAACTCCTCCGTATTGCCCACATTGTTTTCGACCTCCTGCGGTCTGGAGGCACCCTGTCTGCCTAACTCGGACACAAAACAGGAGTTGTTTAATGCTACAAAGATAGCCCTAAATGGGACTATGTGTTTCTCCCTTCTGGGGAAGGAACCCTGCCTAAGGTTCTTACGCAAAAACTTGACCAATTGGATGGACCCCCTGATGCAGAGTAAAATTGGGATAGGGTTCCTGAGTGCAGTATTAGCCCAGGTGACTCAGGATGCCCTCTTCTGGCCTGCAGATACACACAGACAGAATATTGTATACATAATAAATAAATATGGACATACAGACAAAATGTTGTATACATAATAAATAAATATTTAAAAAAGAAAAGGAATATAGTGCTAAGAATTGGGAAACACAAAAGATGTCACCGCATGACACTTAGGTGAATGGGAAGTTTCAATCAGATATAGAGAGGGATGAAGAACTTCCTGGGCCTATTGAACAGCATCCAGAAAGACCCAGAGCAGAAGTGAGTTTAGCCTATTACAATGAAGTATAAAAAGAAAAATACTAACACTGATGGGCTTCAGATGAAAAATGCAAAAACTTGTAAGTTCAAGTTAAGCAGTTCAAAGTAATTTCCAGGTATATAGTAGGATAAAATTGGAGGATTTGATATATAGAAATAATATTCTACTCAACCACACTGGTGCTGAGTAATATAAATAGAATTTGAAGTTTATAAATTACTTTGAGTTCTGGTACCCACAGTAAAATATATGAAATTAAACTTTAATTTACTTTATTTAACCTAAGTTATTAAAAATATCACCATTATAATACAAATTCAACATTAAAAATGAAGAGACACTTTTGTGACATTTTATTCCAAGTTTTCAAGATCCTGTGTATATTTTACATAGATAGCAGATCACATATATTTTACATGATCATTTGCCCCTATGTGGCTAGTTGTTATCAGACTTGCTAAGTCACACTTATAAAATTCATTTTGCCTGCTGTGCAGAAAGTAAATTATCGAGGAATGAGTAAAAGAAAGTATAATTTATATCCTATGGAATCATTGCAAAGTCAATTACTTTAATAGAAATGTTTTACCCTATGGCTGTGTATGTTCTAAGATGAGGCTCAATGGATCAAATTCTAGATGTTGTCTGGTTATTTTCCTTCCAGAAGCTCCAGGAAAAAATTAATTTCCTTACCCTCTTCAGCTTCTAAAATTCACACAAATTTTCTGATTTTATTGTATTATTACTCTGTCCTCAAAGCCAATCTTATCAGGCCAACTCTATTTCATTTGGCCATCTCCCTTGTCTTCTAACTTATGCCTTCCTCTTAGAGAGTCACTGGATTCATCTGTGTATGCCTGTGTGATCTCTATATCTCCAGGTGAGTTGGTCAGCATTTTTTTGTCCCTCATTGGCTGGAGGTACCCCCACATCACATGATGTCACTTAACCTATATAAGTTGATGCTCACAGTAATAATCTGAGTTCCTGCTTTGACTTGACTCCCTATTACATCTGATTTTCCTGCATTGTGGGGATATGGATCTGATTGTTCTGTATTGTGGGCTTTAGAATGGGTGGATAACACACTCACCTTTCCCTGGGGAATAAGGCTAAGGAGGCCTGGCTACTGGTGCCAGAACGTGGGGCAACTGATCCCAGGGCAAAGCGGTTGGTCAAGGTGAGTGGGACCCCACAATGGGTAACAAAACTTCACACAAAAATGACCCAGCATTTAAGGCTCTGAGATATATGCTACTCTCCCAAAGCCTGGAATTGTCAAACCACAATGTGATCCAGGTATGGGATGACATCATTACCCTGGACACCTGGGTACCCACTGGGAATCTTTTTTCATGGGACATGTGGAACTGGGTGAAAACTGATCAGAGAAAGGGAAAATCACTTTGATATACCCAACCATTGGGATTCTATCCAACTATTTCAGCCCTTAAGGCATGTTTTCACCCTGCTGCTCTGCCTCCCCCAAAGGTGGATAATGAAAAAAAAAATCAAAAATTGGGAATGGTCTGGAGAATCCAAAAGAAACCAATTAACCAAAAGAATTGGAGAAAAGGAGACAGATCAGGGAGAAGAAAAAATGGGTGTAATTTACTGAAGAGTGGTCCCAGGGGAAAGGAATAAGTTGGGCAGAGGCAAAGACAAAAAGAAAGTAGATATTGCCTGTGACAAGGAGTGGTAGCCTCCTTATGGCCCAGCCACCCTGGAAAGGATAAAATGGGAAAGGGGAATGGGACAGATAAGGGGGCTCTTTCCTTGCCAGGAGGAAATGAATATACCAGCCTTTGGGGAAGAACTGCAAAGTTGAGACTCTCACATAGGGGAACGTGGTGGTGGAGCATCCTGGGGATCCAAACCTTACTCACACTGAGGCCTATAGTGCTAAGGTTTATGGACTCCAAGCCTTCCTGTCCAATGTTGCCCCCAGCCTGGTATCCTTTGGAATCTAAGGGCCTGAAAGAATTGAGGAAGGCAGTGACTGAGGATGGCCCCAACTGCCCTTGGGCCATGACATTCCTTTAGGAGGTAGCCTACCATCCTTGTGTCCCCAAGAACTGGTATGATCTGGCTAAGTCTACCCTGGGGGAGTCCTGGTGTGGAAGTCTTTCTGCCTATGTGTTGCTTTTATTGATTAATGTATTAAAAATCTGGCTTGGCCTATAGCAAGGTAGAACTTAGTTAGGTGGAGAAAACTAAACTGAATGCTGGGTGTAAGGAGGCAGAGTCAGGGAGAAGCCATGGTGCCATCACATTGAAAATTTGCTGGTAAGCCACAGTCTCATGGCAATACAAAGATTAATGGAGATGGGTTAATTTAGGATATAAGAATTAGCCAGAAATATACTTAAGCTATTGGCCAAACAGTATTGCAAATATTACAGTTTCGGTGTGGTTATTTCAGGCCTCAGCTGTCGAACAGTTGAAACAACCAAACAGCCTTCCTACAACAAATTGGTGTTCAACATGGTTAACTAAATCCATGTAAAACCTAAGAAAGCTTGGAAAGGAATTCTGGACACTAAAAAACAAAGTTTAGCCACCTTTTTTGTCAGATGGGCTCTGCTTGCTGGCAGCAGGCTGCAGCTCCTTTAAGAGAGGTTTTCCAGATTCAGCAATAGGAGAAAAAAAGCCATGCAGTTTTGAAATGCTGGCTTTCTGGGCCACGCTGCCAGCATGACTTCTGGCTCTCTCAGGAGGCCTAGCATTTTAAATGGGGTTTGTGAACAGAGTGCTAGAACTTGTTTAATGGCAACATAGACTGGCTATGTGCCTAAAAATGGGGCTGCGGGCATGTCTTTCAGAGGCAGTAAACAGCTCTGCCATTCTGGACTGGGCAAAGCAAGCAGACAGGGCCTTGTTTGCCCTAGCAGAGCTGCCACTTAAGTTTTAAGAAGTGCTTAGCTGTGGTCAGAAAAGGATTACATATACACGATAAGGACAGATTCAGACGTATAAGACCTCTAAATGAGACACAGTGTGTTTAAAAAAAGTATGTAGGCTTCAGAGAGAAAAAATGTATAGACAGCTATAAAAGGATGTAAATGGTTTTCAAAAAATAAAGTCTTTAAAGAGACAGAATGCAAGCAGTCATAGATTTAAAGAAGTAAAGATAATAAAAGAAACATTAAACTTGTAGAAAAAGTAATAAATTAAAAATAAGCCACAGAAAGATGAAAAATACACAGAAAGTCTGGATTATTTTTATTATTGTGTTTTTTTGAATTTTTTAACTTCAAATACATCTTTGATTCTGGAGACTGCTAAGATAAACCAACATAAAGGTATCTTGACTTCAAAATTTGGGTCTAAAGATATGTTGCTTTGGAAAAGAGATTCTTCTTTTGTTTCCATAGAGGATGAGAACCTGTGGAATCCTTCTAGACTAATGTGGTTTTATTGACCAAGATCCCCTGAAAGGTTGCCTTGAACACCCCTCATAAAATTACTTTGCCCAACAAAAAGCAGGAAGCAATTTGGAGAGAACTATGCCCATATTTCCAAGTATTTCTTATAAATTATTGTTTACATTTAAAGATAAATATGCTATAGAGATTTGCATTGGTACACATTTTGTTTTATTGGTAGAAAATTAATGCCAATTTTGTTATAGTGTATATATGTATTTCTGCTCTTGATTAATGTATTATGTTTGTGTAGCTCATTTCAAAATGTAATGTATAACTAAGAAGTATAGGTTAATAAAGAGTCATCTATGATAGTCAAGCTTGTAGTCATGTTAGTTAGGTTTTCAAGATATATAGAGATATATTTCAGTTAGATAGGTATCCTTCAAATCTTTCGTAGGCCTTCAGAATATGGCATTTAAAATGTTTAAGAATTTAGGACTTTTCATGACAGTTAGATACATCCGTTCCTGGCAGTGCCAATTACTTCAAGAGGAAGATAGGCAGCAAAGAGGCTCCTTATGGAGTTTTCTAGCTATTTGGCCAAGAAACCACTCTTGCCTGGACCTCTTGATGTTATTCTGGGTGAGCTGGACATGCAGTGACCCACAGTGAAATGACTGCTGAAGTTGTCTAAAGGTTACATGGTCCTTCAGGGTTCCTGCTTCATGAAAGTGTCTGAAAGACATTCTATAGGACACAGAAGAAAGTGACTGAAAACTGCCAATATAGGTGGAACTATCTTTGAAATTTCTTACTTTATGGAAAAGTCTGCTGGATACTACGGGCCTGTAGGCTGAAGATGGATGCCCCAATGGTACAGAAAAACTTTGGGTGACTGTCTAGGCAGTGAGATGTCTCTGTCAATTCTATAGATTTGGAGGCTGCTTACAATGCACTTCCTGTTTACTTAGGTAATATTATATCCTTCTGGGGTCTTTGATGGAGTTGAAGAATAGATAGTTATAATTATATAGCTTTTCTTAGTTATGATTAAAGATGAAATAGATATAAATATTGTAACCGTAATACTTGCTTGATACCTGTTTTGTTATGTGTAATTTTACTATATTAAAGTTAAAACCTTTATTTATGTTTAAACAGAAAAGCTGAAATAGTGTGGGAGGTCCTTCTGTCTATGTGTTGCTTTTATTGGTTAATGAATAAAGAAACTGGCTTGGCCTATAGCAAGGTAGAATTTAGTTTGTCAGGGAAAAATAAACTGAATGCTGGGAGAAAGGAGGTGGAGTCAGGGAGAAGCCATGGAGCTGCTGCCAGAGACAGCCATTCTGAAATTTTGCTGATAAGTCACAGCCTCGTGACAAAACATAGATTTATGGAGATGGGTTAATTTAGGATATGAGTTAGCAAGAAATACTCCTAAACTATTGGTCAAACAGTATTGCAAATATTACAATTTCTGTGTGATTATTTGGGGTCCGAGCTACCAAGTGGCTGGAACAATCAAGTGGCCATCTTACAACAGGATCCCAATATGTTAAACAGATGGCTTTCTTTAAGGAAGCCTGTCACACTAGGGCAGAGTTCAATAGAGTGGCTGACCCCCCAATTCCCATCACTTATCCGAGGGTAACTGGGACAGGGGGAGGCTTTTCCACTAAGGTTCAACAAGCTACAATTGCAGCTCTGTATTGGAAACAATTAAATAAGCAGGCCTGAAGGCCTGGGCCAATCTAGAGGAGGGATCCACTGAATCATCTATAGCTGTCACAATGCAAAAACCAGGGGAGCTGCTTCCAGACTTTATTATCTGTGTGCAGACCAGCCTTGAGAGGAAATTGACCCATCCATCCGTGGGTTTAGAGACCAATTTACTAAGCTTCTAGTCTGAGAAGGTATGAACCAAAATACTAGGATGTGTTGTGCTGGCCTTAAGGACATGCTCATGAGTCAATGGGTTGTGGCATCTCAGAATGTCACAACCCAGTCATATACCAACCTTGTGGTGGCCCTTCAGGCTCAGATCCAAATTCTAACCTCTTCTATTACCACAAAAGTAGAGGCCACTGCCCACAATGCCTCCCCATTAGGTGGGTGCCTAGCAAGCCAGTATGGGTGGCAAAGTGGCCATTACATGAACTTAAACTTAAGATACTCAAGGAAAGTATATGTTTGTGACCATAGACACCTACTCTAAGGCATGCTGGCCTATGACCCACTCAGGGGAAAAGGCAACCCATGCCAAAAGCTACTTCTTACAATGTTTTTCAATGTTGGGACTATGACAATTGGTCAAGACCAACCACAGCCCCTGTTTTATAAGTAAAACATTAAAAGAATTCTTCCAGAGATGGAATATATCCTATACCACTGGGATCCCATACAACCATCAGGGTCAAGCAATTGTTGAAAGACATCACCAATATCTCAAAGAAGTCCTTATAAAACAAAAAGGGGGAGAAGTCTCTCCTATCTACAACTGCAAAAGGCATTATTAACCATCAATATTGTAAATTTTCAAAAATAAGATGAACAGAACAGATTCCAGAAATATTGGGGATTCCTACTAACAAAGCCTTGCCTAATGGTTAGGTGGATAAAGCTTCTCATTAACCAATGGAGAGGCTCAGATGCCTTGTTGACACAGGGCTGAGGATATGGATGTATCTTCCCCAACAGAGAGGAAACACTTTTTGGCTACACACTCATAAGTTAAAATTTCTCCCCACCTCTCAGGACAATGGACAAGACCAAGATGACTAATAAAGAAAGGAAAAGTTTATGGTAGATAACTTTTAAATTTAAACACAAGAAAAGAAAAACCATCACTGCCCAAGGGAGACAGACCCTTGAGGAAAGTGTTGCTCTCATGTGCCAAATGGCAGAGGTCAAACATCAGGTTAGGCCACCACGTCCAGGGTGTCATTGTCTGAGAAGTCTGGTTTAGGATCCCTTCAGCGCCAGTGCTCAACAAAATGATCCATGTCACCTTCTATTGTGGCTCCATATAAGGTAAATACATTTTAACTTCTTTTATGGGTATATTTGTAAATTTTATAAAGCTTCTATGGTAGTAGGTTCTCAAATTACTCCTTTTAAAGGTCTTAGGAGTTATTTACTCCTTCTCATATTCTTTCCTCTTCCATGCTTTCCCTTCACCAAGATAAATTTAACCCTTCTTGTCCCACTAACTGACTCAGGTATAGAAAAAAAGAGACTACAGAATATTCAGCTCCAAATGTAACATAGATAGTACACCCCTCCATCCAATGTTCAGGTATAATTGTAGAAGGGGAATGGAAAGTATGTAAGAGCCAGAGGTTGGTGCGGGAAAATTGTCTGTATTCTGTCAATAATGTTTTAAATAAACACTGATTGGCCAGACAGGAAGCATAGGTGGGAAAACTAGACAGGAAGTAGAGGTGGGGCAGGGAGAACAGGAGGATTCTGGGAAGAAGGAAGTTTCTTCCTCCACTCCTGCCCAGATCACCAAAGAAGCAAGATGTGATCCTAGCCCACTGAGAAAGGTATCGAGCCATGTGGCTAACATAGATAAGAATAATCGGTTAATATAAGTTACAAGAGCTAATAAGAAGCCTGAGCTAATGGGTCAATCAGTTTATAATCTTCTGGAGACCTCTGTGTGATTTTTTTTCTGGGACTAAACGGCTAGGACCGGGTAGGACAGAAACCCCAACAAGCAGGCCCTCATGTTACAAGAGGTAGTGGAAAACTATAAGGAAACAGTATCTTTTGAACACAGTAGAGCTATAGGTAATCACAGTGATCATGACACCAATTATAAGGCCTGTGCATACTCAAGCTAGACCAATTCTAAGCATGGAGAGGGAAATTGGGCATAAAATCTCACCCCTACCTGTGAAGCTATTGGCTATTGCCAGTGGCTGGAAAAGTTAAAGTTAATTTTCTCTAATAGAATAGTCTTTGGTAAATGGACCATACATTAGTGAATGGTCACATATCCAAGAATATTTCGGTATACAAATTTGTCTTCACGTTTTTGTTTTATTTTTTAATGCTGCACAAAGTTAGGTATAAAAGCAGAAAGGTCCTGTTCCTGTCCTGTGGTGTTTGTGCCACTATAAATATGTAAGCTGGGAACCAGACTTGAGCTTAAAAACACATAGACAGAGACAGACAGAGAGAGAGGCAGACACAGGTCATCCTTGATACAAGAATGCCAACTTTATTATGTTCAGAGGCAGCTTATATAGGGATCCTTAGCCACGTCCAGCTCTCGGGATCTTTCAGCTACAGACTCATAAGGTTCAGAGCAGCTGCAAGCATAGGTGCTTTGCTCAGTTCAGTCCAGCAGGCAAAGGGTCTGAGGCAAGCAAAGAATGTCAAGGGGACAGGGATCTGCAGCTCCCAACAGATAGATCCATAAGGAATGAAGGGTAGATCAGGAAAGAGTTGGGGGAAAGTGTGGTGGTTTGAAGGAAAATAGGGAGTGAAAGTATTAGGAGGTGTGGCTCTGTTGGATTAGGTGTGGCCTTGTTGGAGAAAATGTATCACAGTGGAGGTGGTTTTTGAGGCCTCATATATGCTCAAGCCCATTTCTCAGACCTCTTACTATTGCCTGCACATCAATATAGAGAACTCTCAGCTACTTCTCCAGCACCATGTATGCCTGCAAGCCACCATGTCACACCATGATGATAATGGACTAAACCTCTAAAACTGTAAGCTGCCCAAACTAAATGGTTTTCCTTTATAAGAGTTTCTGTGGTCATGGTATCTCTTTACAGCAATGGCATCCCTAACTAAGACAGAAGTTGGCACCAGGGACTGGGGTATTTCTGGAGAGGCCTGACCATGATTTTGTTTGAAGGATTATAGACGTTGTCAGTGTGAATTAGAAAAGCAGTGGAATGATTAAGCACTGCTTAATGGTCCATACTAGTAGAAACATGGAATTCACTTGTGCTAAGAGTTATTTGAACTATAGAGCCTTGGGTCAAGAGGTTTCAAAGGAAAAGAATACTTGTCTGTAGCCTAGTTCTTGTTGTGATATTTTGGTGAAGAATGTAGCTGCTTTTTGCTCTCATCCAAAGAGTCTGCCTGATGTTAAAGTGAAGAGATTTGGATTAATTCCCTTGGTAGAGGAAATTTCCAAACAGCCTAGTATTGACTCTGATGTGTGATTATTATTGACCACTCTTATAAAGATTTAGAATGGAAAGGAGCAAGCTGTTCAGATAAAAGGAGCAAGCTTGTTCAAGATAAAACACAAAATGTAAAATTTGAGGAGAAAGGGACCCCAAGAAGTGGAATGGAGCTAAATCCTGTGTTCAAGGAAATAAACTTAAAAAAATGGAATGAAGAGAATGGTGACTTTAGGGCAAGATCCCACCAAGCTATGTTTCCAACTTGTGAAAAGAATTAAAGAAAAGCTTAGAGCTTGGTGTGGTGGTGGACACCATTAATCCCAGCACCCAGAAGGCAGAGACTAGCTGATCTCTGCACTTGATGCCAGCCTTGTCTACAGATCTGGTTTCAGGACAGCAAAGCTTAGGCAGTGAAGGAAAATATCAAAAACAGAAAGTTGGTGAAGTGGAGATGTAATTGAATGAGGGTGCCAAGTTCCAGCCCCAGCAAGAAGAAGAACTTGACAGCTTTGGCCACGCTATTCTGGAATCAAGGAGAGAAGAAAGAAGCTATGAAATTTGCCTCTGCAACTAAGGAAAGCTGCTGAGGCCAGGCTATGTCAGGGGTATTCCTGAATGGAGTCTTAGAGAGGCCATTGTGTGAGGTTGTGAAGCTGAAGCCTGGATTGCCTTGGAGACCCCAAGATATAGGCAATGCCAGAGCCATATGCTGTGGGATACCTGCCAAGAAAAGCTGCTAATAGGAATTGTAACCAGGCCAAGAGGAAGAAGAATGTGGCAGTCAACAATGATGTAAGAAGCTTAAGATCTGAAGAACATTTGGAGATCAGGCATGGAAATGCAAAGTTTGGAGTTGGTTCAATTGATTTTAGGTCTAGCTTTGGTCAAGTATTTCCTCACTATGCTCTGTTGTGGACTATTTAACTCGGCAAAGATGTGCTACATTTGTTAATGCTGCAAAATGTTACTTTAACTATGTAACTGTGTGTTATATTTGTTTTCTGCTGCCTTTGTTAACAGTATAAAGATGTGTTACATTTGTTTATGATGTATTTGTTTAATTTTGAAAAAAAAAATGTGTGCTGTTTCACCTTGTCTGTAAAAGCACCTGATTGGTCTGATAAAAAGCTGAATGGCCAGTAGGTAAGAAGGAGAGGAGTAGTTGGGGTCTGGCAGACAGAGAGAATAAGTAGGAGGAGAAATCTAGAATTATGAGAGGAGGAAGAAAATGTAGGTACATAGCTGGAACCAGAAACCAGGCAGGTGCTAGTCAGACAAAGAAATAGCAGGGAAGTAAGATATACAGAAAGAAAGGTAAAAAGCCCCGAGGCAAAACATGAACAAAGAGAAACAGATTAAAATAAGAGTTAGGATAAGGCTGGGCATTCATAACTAATTTAAAGAAGTCTCTGTGTTATATTTTAGGAGCTGGTTGGTGGCTCAAAAGTGAAAGTTTGATATAATTCTCCCTTCCCTACATTTTGGAACAGTAAAGTATATCCTATGCCATCAGTATGTAATCTGCTTTTTCATTTTGATTTTATAGGGGATTACAGTTAAGAGGTTACATGTATCTCAAAAGTGATTGAAATTTAGATGTTTAAATAAGTTTGAGACTTTTATAGCTTATTGAGACTTTTGACATTGGACTGAATGCATATTTGCATTATGATATGGCTACAAGCCTTTGGGGGTCATGGAGTGGAATGTGGCAATTTAAAAGAAAGTGACCCCCAAAGGAATTAACAATATTAGGAGGTGTGGCTTTGTTGGACTGTGTATGGCCTTGTTTGAGAAAATATGTCACTGTGGAGGTGGGTTTTGAGGTCTCAAATATGTTCAAGCTCAGGGTTCAGACCACTTCCTTTTGCCTGCAAGTCAAGATGTAGAACTCTCAGCTGCTTTTCCAGCACCATGTCTGCCTGCATGCCACCATGTCCCACCATGATAACAGTAGACTAGACCTATGAAAATGTAAGCCACTCAATTAAATGTTATTCCTTTGTAAGAGTTGCTATTGTCATTGTTTCTCTTCACAGCAATAGAAACCCTAAGGTAGAGGTTAATTTATATAATCAAAATGCATTGAATTAAAGAACCAAAGAATTAATAAAGAAAAATTAAATAACATGGCAAAAATAAAGACTATACTTAAGTAACAATGTTTTATCATTTTTTCAAACTGGTACCAGAAGAAATAAATAATAAATGTTGGAGTTTTATATTTCACTCTAAAATAAACTTTCTGTTCTAGTCAATGATAATTTTCTGAGTGGTTTCTAGGTTGAAGGCATTCTACTTATTTTATATTATTTAATCTTCACAAAAAATTGTGCATGGACCACATTGTTGCTATTTATAAAGAGATAATAAATACTTAGAAAAGTAAAAAATAATATACCACAATCAAGTTGGCTTTACCTCAAGATACAAGGATTATTCAACATTCAGAAGTTAGTAAATGTGATGAATTATACAAATGGACACAAAGATAAAAATTATATTATCATCTCATTAGATTCCAAAAAGGCTTTTGAGGAAACTCAATGTTATTTCATGGTAAAAAAGTTCTTGAGAAAACAGAACTGGACAGAACATACCTCAAAATAATTAAGGCTCTATATATGACAAAGACACGGCCAATATTATCATAAGTGGAAAAAAACTTGAAATCATTCTGCTAAAAATCAGGAATAATACAAGGCTTCCCATTATCTCTGTTTTCAATGTAGGGCTTGACGCATTGATTAGTAATAAATAGAACAAGAAAATGAAATTAAAGGGATGCAAGTAGCAAGCAAAGAAGTCAAATTACACTTATTTTTAGATGGTATGATATCATACACATATATTGCAAAATCTCTATCAAAAACTCTAGAAATCCCATCAAAATGGCAAGATTAAAAAGTCAACATAAAAATTCATTAGACTTTCTGTATACCAATATTGTAGATACTGAAAGACAGAAACACTCATATTCACAATAGCCACAAAAGATAAAATCATCTAAGAATAAACTTAATAAAGGAAGTGAAAGATCTCTACAATGAAAATTTAATAGCTGAAGAAGGAACTAGAGAAAGACAGCAGAAGATAGAAAAAATTCTCAGTCTCATGAATTGGTAGAAAAAATATTGTGAAAATATCCACAACTCAACTCATAGATTTAATGCAGTCCCAATCAAAATCTCAATGACATTTTTTACAGAAAAAACAAAAAATAATCCCAAATTCATGTGGAAACACAAAGGACTTCAGATAACAAAAGCAGTCCTGAGCAAAAAAGAATAATGCTAGAGGAATTACCATACCAGATTTCAAGCTATATGCAAATTCATAGTAATAAAATTAATAAATGTAAAAAATCATAAAATGGACTTAAGGATAGAAATTACATGAAAAACTGCCACAAAACAGACATACAGATCAGCAGAACAAAATAGAAGAGACAACCTTGAGTGTCTATAATTAAAATCCTATCATATTTACCAAGAAGAAATACACAGTGCAGAAAATATAGCATCTTCAAGAAACAGTGTGATGAAAATTGGATATCCAAATGTAGAAGAATTTAATTAGATCCATTGCAAAATTAGAACAATAACATTAGATCTATCTATCATCCTGCACAAAACCCAATGCCAAATGGATTAAAGACCTCAATGTCAAACCTGAAATACTGAACGAGCTAGAAGAACACATAGGCACAACACTAAAAGATAGAGACATAGGAAAGGACTTTCTGGATAAGACTTCCTGACTAGGTAATTAAGGTTATCAATTGGAAAATAAGATCTCCTAAAACTAAAAGCCTTTTGTACAGCAATCAACCAAATGAAAAGAAAAAAAAACACAGAGTGGTGAAGGGGATTTGTCAGTTATCCATCTGGTGAGGATTAATATCCCGAATACATGAAGAACTTAAAAAGATGGGCTGAAGAAAACAAATGATCCAGTTATAAATGGGCTATGATCCTGACCAGGCAGTTCACAAGAAATAAATAAAAATGGCTGAGAAATATTTTTGAAAGTGTTCAACATCGTTAGCAGTTAAAGACCTAAAAATTAAAATTATTTTTGTGATTTCTTCTCATTCCAGGTTAAATGGCTAAGATTTAAGAAGAAAATTGACAATAAATGTTGGAAGGATGTGGGAAATTTGGAACCAAGCTACATGGAAATAAGATTGGAGAAGTCTCAAAAACCCAAATGTAGACCTTCTATATGACTCAGATATATTACTCCTTGGAATATGACCAGGTGACTTGACAGATGCTTGCCAACCATGTTCATTGTTGGTCTATTCACAATAGCTAGGTATTGGAAACAATGTAATACTCTTCAACTGTTGAATAGATAATGAATATATATTCACATATATATCTATATCTATATATATGTTTGATTCAGCTGTAAAGAAGACTGAAAGTAGAAAGGTACAAGGGACTACTTCTAAGGGAAGAGGGAAGGGAACAGCAGAAAATAGAATAGTGACATACAATTAATATGATTAGGGAAATAGGAAAAGGGAAGCTCTAATTAAAGAGGGGAAGATAGATAAAAGAAAAGGAGGCACAAGGGTAAACCAAATGTAAATATGTGTTAAAAATCTCCCAAGGAATTATACTACTACCTCCTTACTTAAATATTCTGATACAGGTCAGTATGTGTATGAATATGCATATATAGTTTAAATGAATCTTTCTCATCTGGACTAACAACACTCCCTCCAAGAGCCAAAGAATATATACCAAAAATCCCAGTACCAGGTTTAAGAATCCCTCTTTTGAGTGGTCGGTTAATGTTGTCTAAGAGACTCCCAAAACACACACATTGTTGCATTTTGCATCTGGTTGCCCCACAGAGCTACACTCATAAAGTCTCACCAACACAATTGCCTAAACCTGAGCTGAATAAGGGCAACCACAATAGACTTGCAAAAGTGGATGGACAAGAGGCCACAAAGCTTCAACACAACTCAAAGAACTAAAGGCAACTAAGGAGAACTAAGGAATGCTGAGAGTGGGAGAAATGGTCTTCCCAATGGAAGACCATACCAATTGGTTAACTAATACCAAAAGGTCAGACATATATATAAGTAATGTACAGACTGAACAGGTCATATCTAGGAATATATACATAGACATTTACATATATTTATATAAAATCAATCAATGAAGAGGCCATAAATTTAAAAGACAGCAAGGAAGAACAAGTGGGAGGTATTGGAGAGATACTAGGGAAATAATAAATTATGTAATTATAATCTGAAAAATAAAAGAAAAATTGTGAAATTTGGAGACAATAGATAGAACTAGAAAATGTTATACTGAGAGAACAGACTAAGAAAGACAAATTGCACATGTTATCTCTTACTTGTGGATCCTAGCTCTGAGTCTTTAAATATGAATACATACTCCAGAGAAATTGTAGAAACCAGGAAAGTGATCATGGTGTGTGTGTTGGCAGAAGTTTCTGTTCTGCCCAGTCCTGCAGCCATTCAGTCCCATAGAAACACACAGAGGCTTATATTAATTATAAACGATTTGACTTTTTTCAGGTTTATTACTAACTAACTCTTACAACTTAAATTAACCCATAATTCTTGTCTATGGTTAGCCATGTGGTTTGGTACCTTTTCTCAATGAGGCATTCTCATCTTGCTTCCTTTGTATCTGACTGGTGACTTCATTTCTGCTTTTCCTCTTCCCAGAATTCTCCTAGTCTGGTTGCCCTGCCTATACTTCCTGCCTGGCTACTGCTTAATCAGTGTTTAATTAAACCAATTCTAACGACAAATCTTTATTGCATACAAGAGCATTATCCCAAAGCAATAGTGAGGTTAGGGGGGAGTTCGAGAGAAGACAAAGTATGACACAGGTGCTATGAAAAGGGAAACCTTCCACTGAGTTGTCTGTCAGGAAAGTTAAAAAAACTCCTCAAACAGCAGAGCATACTTCAGTTTCCCTTAATTACCTCATAGAATTTGAATACCCTATTACTGAAAACATCATATAGTTCAGACTTAGGATTTGGAAGATTTGAACTGGAACTTACCTAGAAGCCTATTCCCTAATAACTAGCTCTCATAATATCCAAAGCTGTTATGCAATCAGACAAGGGAGAAAGTAGTCACTAGTCTTAACCATCTGTAAAGCCTATGAACCACAGTAATGACCATCATGGTAAAATATTTCCAAGAGTGCAACAGTGATATTTATAACTAGACAGCACCGTCTGTCTAATTGGACTTAAGTACCACTCAGTAGAAGGCAATTCATGCCCAGTACTATAAACTTAGCCAACTACTGTGTTTGGTGAGGCCATGTAGCCTAGAGAACAATCTATGATTGCCACTTTCCTAAACCAGTATAATTCCCAAATACTTATCTTTATATCTAGAGGGAAGTGTGATTCTCACTCCTCATCAATGAGACCTCTTTTTGTGGCAGACAGGGATAACTACAGAGAGCAACAACTGGTCAAAATGCAGAGTTCAACTGACCATGGGATGTATGCCCCCCAATTAAAACTTCTACGATGAAGCCCCTACACCTAAAGCTCAGGGAACACTGTATAAGACCAGTTGGAAAGTTTGTAAAAGCCAGATGACAGACTGGTCAGCTGTGAGATACTGTTTTCAATATATGAGAGAATGCTGCACCCATGAAATCTTAGCACTTGTGTTGTCTAAAAATTGTGTTGTAAATGACAACATAAGTTGACATATCAGTGTAGATGTGGGTAATGACACAAGATTCTACCTTTAGATGAAGATCCATGGGCAATTAAAAGCTACTAAAAATGGAGAAAGCATCTTTTCTAAGGATGGGCTCCAAACTTGGTTATCCAGTTCTAATCTCCAAACACATACACATATGAGCAACACTAAATGGATTCAGTAGGTTATGTACAATGATAATTAAAGAAGAGGTCATGAATTTGATGAGTTGGAGAGGAAAGAGGGTGAGGTAGAAATTATGTAAATACAGTACTCATTTTAAAAATTCAAAATAAATGTAAAAATAAAAATAAAAGCTAAGTTACATAATTCCTTATTTTCTTTCAGCATTTCAAGTTAATGAAACACTGTATACATGGTATTTTAAAATGATTAGACTGTATTTTCTGATACTTCTTATATTCTCATGAAATTACTACAAGATTTTAATCATTCACTTCCTTTTCTCTAGAAACCTATAATTTTGTTTCATTTTGTCTTGTTTTTTGAAACAGAGTTTCTCTGTGTAGCCCTAGCTGTCCTGGAGTTCGCTTCCTGGACCAGGCTGTCCTCAAACTCACAGAGAGCCTCCTGCCTCTGCCTTCCAAGTGCTGGGATTAAAGATTTTTGCCACTACTTCCAGCTAGAAAACTACATTTATATCATTGATAATACATGCTTCTAAAATCAAAGTGGAATTTCATTGAAAAGAAAGAATGCTTTGAACGTTTTCACATACAGTGAAATTTTTATGAAAATATTTATAAAGACATTTCGTGGATATTTCATTTTTTACTATTCAGAACAAAAACATTTTTAAAGCCAAATTCAAATTAATTACATCCACAAAACTAAATATAATTACATATAAAAATGATGTTAAAAGTCATATGTAAAATCAATAAAAAATAATGTTTTGGGTCATGAGAGGGGATAAGCATAACCTAGGCACTCTGCAAAGCTGTGAACATATCATGGCAGTATTCTTAAATAATTGCTTTGAATAGCTGAGCACAACAAATAAAATCATGGTTAATATCCATTAGGCAAACTCATATAAAAAAATGTCATACTCCAACAGACAAGAATGAAACTGACAACCTGTTCTTTTTCTTGTTTTTTCCCTAGAACTTTATTACTTGTTGGCTCGTATTTCCCTGGCTAGAGGAATTATGAAGTTGGGTGAAAAATTAGCTGCTCTATTTATTTTCTAGGCATTATTTATGAATAGTTGAGTGAGTGGATACAGCAATCAGTTGATAGATATATCATTTGATGGACAGCAAATTTATAACTAACACATAAGTGGATGCGGTAGAGGAGCATAAACTTCTACATTTAACCACAAGAAGTTGCTTGTCAATAGAATACTTGCTTTACATACTCAGTACTTGCAGAAACTAAACAACAAACAAATAAAAACTGGTTGGTGTTTAAAAATACATGTTTGCAAGTATCAAAGTAGGCAATAATACATCTTTTTTTCTCACCAAGAAAAATCAGTTGTTTCTGTAGAAAAGTAGGAAACTAAAGACCAAAAAAGAGAGAGAGAGAGAGAATAGTGGTTAGATAATGGGTACCAAATTACAGTTAATTCTGAAGAATAAATTTTGGAATTCTATAGAACAACAAGATAACTATAGATTACAACAATTTATAATGTATTTTGAAACAGCCAAAAAGACAATACATCATGAATGCTTAGAAATAATAAATAATTGAGATCAAAATACTAATTATGTTGTATTGATCAATACACATTGTATACACATATTAAATTGTCCTTTCCTACATCATAAATATGAATAAGTATAACAAACCAATTAAAGGTTAACTACAGAAATTCAAGATTTTATATATATGTAAAAATATGAACTTTAGGCTGTTTCATTAAGATATGAACTTTGGGTTGTTTAACTGCATTCACTATATTTTAAAGGGATGGCAGAGTATAAATGATATGACCAAAAATGAACAAATACTAAGCAAAAGGAAAAGAAAAAAGGGAAAAGAGGGAAGGAAAAATAAAGACAATAACAAAAAACGTGGAAACAGTCTAATCTTAATAGTTAGTGTCCTTTCGGAGTGAGAGCAGTTTGGAAGAGCTGCTCGGGAATAGGATATTGGGACAGTGTGCTATCTTACAGGCTGTAATGAATAATCAAAACCTGGAAGTTGGACCCTAAACCACTCCATATATACCCGAAGGTCAGAAAACGTGAGCCACAAACACCATATTAGTAAAACCAAATTGACAAGCATGGTGAATATGACATGCACATGATGTGTTACCAAAGGCTTTTGTTTTGGTTTTGGTTCCTTAAACAGATTCTCTTTTTCTATGAACTATTTTATAAATCATGAGCATCTCAAACCAAATTGCACCAGTGAACCTCATAAAAGAGCTTCCCTGAGAATAGATGGGAGATGTTAACACAACAAGAATATTTTCCTCATTTTATATAATGGCTTAAAGGAGTTTTATATTTAAAAATACTTCAAATTGCCATTTTCTTATTGGAGAATCACTAGGAAAATGACATTGTAGAATCTCTTTAATAAACTGTATAAGTCTAGTTGTTGGTCTTAGAAGGCATTTCGAAAGCAAAGTGTTACAATAACCTTCAATTACGTGACCAAATCTCAAGCATTATAAAAAAAAGTGATAAATGCTGTTTTATTTTCTCAGCAGCCTTCATAGCACCATCCAGCATGGTGAAAGCTAGCCATCAGAAAGGAAGTAAGTTTGATTTCTGCATGTCCTATGGCTCAAGTGTGTGGTATCCTCAGCAATAGGGACTTACTTTCCTTAATGCTCTGGTGGGTAACCAAGAGCAATAACAATGACCTGCATTGTATGGATATCAATACCCCAAGACTCAGGGATCATAGTAGAAGAAATGGCTGAAAAACTGTAAGAATAAGAGGTTTGTGAGGACCTCTAACAATAGTGCTTTCTTAATATGAAAAGGCAATTGCACACATGGCCTCACAGTAGCTGTGCCTGCATACTCAAGCCCTGCATGAGGTCAAGTAAGCAAAAAATCCAGCAGGCATGAGGGCTGAGATTACGTGCTAGGAAGCTACTTGAAATTGATGGTTACTGAAGAAAAAAGAGTTTGTTTTCTTCAGGGATGTGGCCCCTAGTAGGTTGTCTATGCTCCTCTGGATTACCATATATCAATTCAGAAACTGGTAGCAGAAAATGAACTCAGTAGATTAATAAAAGAGTACATGAAGTTGGAATGGAGAAGTGGAAGGAATAAGGGAAGCAATGGAGGTGAGGGAGTAAAAGGTAGATGTGATCCAAACACATTATATACATGTATGGAATTCTCAAAGAATAAAAGGATGGCACTCTCTTTACCTAGTTTAACAAATTATTTGAGATAGTCAAAATGAAGAACTTAGAACTCTCTAGGTATTTCATGAGGGGGTGAAAGTTACTGAAAAGTATAACCTCATTCAGTTCTCCACAAATCAGCAGTTGTATTTTTCCTATATTGTAGTACAATTTAGTTGTTGAAATCTCTCCTTAACTTTGTGGGGTTTTTCTAGACTTGAAAACTGTGAGTAGAACAGGTAATAAGAGAAAGGAAAATAAAATAAGCTAGAAATATGAACAGCTTGAGCCTCTGTTATAAATTCATAACTGCCTTAAATTTGGAAGAATTACAGTGGGATTTAGAACTATTGGGATGCATTTGCATCTTGATCTGCTCTTTTAATGACTAAGCAAAATAATTTACTGACTCTTTCCTTCATAGGAAACAAAAGAATGCTGCTACTTTTTTTTAATGTGTTACATAAATGTAGTATATTATGGGCACATAGAGTTAAAGCTTTTAATTTTAATCAGAGCCTGACAGGTTGGCATCTGTCCTCCAACAAAAGCAAGAATATAATACAGACAGGCATAGAAGTTTTGTTTCTTCCTATTTTCACATTCTAAGAATACAATATCTATGAAGAAGATACAAAACATATTGAAAACTGAAAAAGAGATCTAAATTAAGTTCATTCAGGGAGTACCTTTACTAATATATATATTTAAGTGCTCCCTTTTGCTCTTTTGAAATTTTATGTTTTGAAATTAAACTAGAAAATCAAGATTTTCTTATAGTTATATTGTGGAATGCTGCCAACAAAGTGGAGAGCTGGTTTACAAAAGCTCTGGCTTATAATTATTAGTATTGCCCAAAGAGTACAAAATAGTAATCTATTACAACCCGTTCTTCTCTTTCCCTGATAATCTCTTTTGACTGTTTATTGCTTCAGATCAAATTGTTTAACACTAAAAATTTCAATAATGCTAAATTATCATTATGTTTATCTTTATTTTGTGATTTTAGTTGATGGCTTCTCCATGAGAGATGTGGTGACTTGGATGAGAATGTGCTGATTACCTTATGTATTTGAACATTCAAGCCTTGTTGGTAGAAATTTTTGGGAAGGATAAGGAGGTGTGTTCTTACTGGAGGAAGCCTGTCCCTGGGGACAGACAGGTTTTAAGGTTTCAAAACACATGGTATTCTCAATTAGTTCTCTCTGCTTCATGATGCTTATGAATCAAAATGTAAGATCTCAGTTACTGCTTTAATGCAATGACCACCTGCTGCCATGATCCCTGCTATGAGAGTCATAGACTCTTAACCCACTGAAACTAAGCCTCAAATTAAATGCTGTCTTTCTATATGTTGCCTTGGTTATGGTGCTTTATCACAGCAATAGAAAAAGTAAGTGGGAGAGAATTTGGTACCTGGAAGTGGGCTATTGCTATCACAGTCCTGGCCATGACATTTTTTTCTGGAGGATTGTGGAAGACTTTGTAGCATTGGAGTAGGAATGCTCTTAAATGCTATAAGCTAGATTCAATGCCCATATGAACAGGAGATTTGGAAGACAGTAGTGCTAAGAGCAACATCGAATATGGATGCTGTCATAGGGTTTGTATTGTTGTAAAGAGACACCATGATCACAGCAAGTCTTATAAGGAAAACATTTAATTGAAGGGGCTTGCTTAGAGTTTCAGAGTTCAGTCCATGATCATCATGGTGGGAAGCATGGCAGTGTGCAGGCAAACATGTTGTTGGCTACATCTTGGCTTTCAGGCAACAAGAAGTTGACTGGAATAGTAGGTGGTATCCTGAGCATAGGAAACCTCAAAGCCTGTCCCACAAAGTGATACACTTCCTCCAACAAGGCCATACATACTCAAATAAAGCTATATCTCCGAATAGTGCCACTGCCTATGAGATTATGGAGGCCAATTGCATTCAAATCACCACAGATGCCCAGATCAAGAGGTTTCAGAGCAGAGCAATATAAGTAACTGGGGTAGAGACCATTCTTGTGATATTTTGGCAAAAACAAAAAATGTGACTGCCTTTTGCCCATGTCTTTAATCCTTAGATTAAATTTAAAGATACTGGATTAATTTCTTGACAGAAATTACAAGACAGTTTGACTCTCTAGCATGATTATTAGCAATTAATCTCATGCAGGTTTACAAAGGAAAAGAACAGTGAGGTAAAAAGAAGTACAAATGTACAGTTTGAGGAAAAACTAACACCTTGAAATGTAATGTTTGAAACAAAGCTTGTGTTGACAGAGATGAGCAGACTAAAGAAAGACCTGTTCTGGAATGGAACAAAGGGTGGGATACCCTCAGGTGAAGACCTTACCCAACTAAGTTTACAATGTAGAAAAAGGAAAGGCTTATGCAAATGTGATTCAACAAGTGAGCCAGGCTCATCTCAAGCAGGCAGTCAAACTTAGCATCATCATCTAGCATCGTGAAGGACACAGAAGTAAATGGGATGTGGATCATTCCTCCATGTTTGAATGTGGTTTGGAGTGTGAGATGGGAGTCTCTACATGAAGGTCTTAAGAGACCATTGCATGAAATTTTGAAAGTAAGGCCTGGACTACATTGGAGACCCCATGATACAGGAGGTGCTAGAGCTTTGGGATGTCTTCAAGGGAGAGTGGCAAACAAGGAATGGAAATAGCCCAAGACAGAGATACTTGTTGCAGGCAGGAAAGCTAAAAGGAAAGATTCACCTAAGCTGTGACATCAGACATGGAACTATAAGATTTGAAATTTACCTTGTTGGGGTTTGATCTTGATTTCACCCAATATTTTTTCTCTAGGTCATATTATTTTTTTCCTTTGGGGATGGCAATGTATATTCTATGCCACTGAAGGTTCAAAGAACATAACTTACTTTTTAAAAAAAATCACAGAAGGTTATAGTTAAGAGATTGCCTTGAGTCTCAGAAAAGATTTTGGACTTTGAAACTGTGGAGACTGAAAAACTATGGGGACTTTGGAAGTTAGACTAAATGAATTTTACATTATTATATGGCCACAAGCCTACGGGGGTCAGGTAGTAGAATGCTGTTGTTGAGGATGGCTTCCATGGGCTCATATACTTGTATACAAGTTCCCCAGGTAGTGGAAATATTTGGGAAGGATTAGGAGGTGTGCCCCTGTTGGAGGAGATATTTTAGTAGGGTAGACTTTGACATTATAAAAGACTGTTCGGATTTCCAGTGCCTTCTCTCTTTGCCTCATGGTTGTGGATCAAGATTTTAAGTCTCAGCTACTGCTCTAGCATCATGCCTGCCTACCTGATACCATGTGCTTTGCCATGATGCTCTTGGATTCTAATCCTCTGAAACTGTTAGCCCCAAATTAAACAATTTTTCCTAAGTTTCTTTGGTCATGGTGTTTAATCATAACAATAGAAAAGCAACTGTGGCAAAAAAAATTGTAGGGCCTGCTCATTAATGTGACATATCCCACAAAACTAAAAGCAGCAATGATCCAATTGTAGGAACAGTTTTTTTTAAGTACTCATTTGGGGAAACAGAACTACTTTCAGTCATTTTAGCTTTGCTAGTTACCTTCAGGAATGCTTACAAATGTACACTAATAAGCATAATGATTACTTTGCTGTGTGTCCTCCAATAGGAAAAGTTTTAAGTTAATTCCTGGAAGTATAGTGAATAATCAGAATTCTACATGTTTTACAAAACTTCACTTTTTAAAAAACATTCATTAGCAGTAGCTGAGCAGTGATATCTACCTTTATATTTCATCATAATTTGTGAGTGGCATCAAAAAGGTGCCATGAACTCCAGGGTGAAGCTGAGGAATTGTCTCACAATTGGAAGCAAATTTTCTTGGCTATATTTAAAATGTGGATGAACTATTTTCCCCATAATGCTCTCCTTTTAATATTACCTATTCAGTGCCTAGGGGTTCAATATCAAGAATTACAATAATACAGAGGAAATTGTTTTTGCTGTATTACTTTAATGATGAATACATTCTACAATATTCTAATTTTGTAATCCTAAATATATGATGACCTCATATTTTCTTATGAAAATGAAATGTTCCATTTTCAGACTGCTTAAGGACTGACTGACAATATAAACTACATTATCTTTTCAGTAGGTAAAATGTATTTATTTTTGATAGGTAAACACATACACACATATACACACATATCCTTGTGATTATTGCTCTGGTTTTATATTCGTCTATTCGAGCTTTATATTTAATTTGGTCATTCTATCTATTCAATATCCATAACTATCAGCCTGCAATTTCTTTTTCTTTTCTTGTGTTTTTATATCCTGACCTCAGCTTTCCCTCCCTCATCTCCTACCAGTACTTCCCCCCACTTCCCTTCTGCCCCTTCCCATGTATTCTTCCTCCATTTCTCTTCAGAAAAAAAGCAGGCCTCCCATGGATATCAACCAACTGTGGCATATCAAGTTGCAATAAGGCTAGGTACCTACCCCTGTATTAACGTTGGACAAGAAAACTCAAACCACAATTTTGATTCTTTATGAATCACTCAATCTCAGATATCCTGTTATTATATTCAAAAACAAACTAAACCAATGGTTAAGATTATGTCTTATTCATTTTAAGTAACCAGTGCACATCTTTATAATGACTACTTTATAATGTGCACTCAATGTGTTTTTGTGAATCAGTAAAGCATTGATTGATAATAAAGTAGAAGACAAGTCAACATGGTGACATAATTGCCAGGATGTAGTCATACAAGTGTTTTGGTATATCTGTATCTTCCATCTTCAAATGGTTTTTCTTAGGTCACCAGTTAAAAGCATTTGCATTGCCATTTCAAGATTGGGTTTTACTTTGTTTGGGGGCCCTATGTATCATTTGGATTCATCATGAATAAACTACTGGTATGTGAATATTTAGGAGGAATTCAGAAGGTAAGGATTACAGAGTATCTTGAACAAAAAGTTCCATATGAAATCCTTCTAAAGTATGAAGTAAGATAATATAGGAGTCCTCAATAGCATGAGTAATAAAAACCCAGAGACAGATATTGGGGCTCAACATGAAGGACAGAAAATCAAGGTAGCCTGTCACTGGCTGTTACCTCTACATCAAATTGAAATGGTGATTCTGCCTCCACGAATACTCATAATGAGACTGAGATTGCAACCTGTTTCCTCCCATTTTATTTTCCTCTCTAGTGTTGGGATTAAAAGTATACACCACCACCACGGGATTAAAGGTATGTGCAACCACTGCCTGACCTGTATAAGACTGACAAGTGTGGCTATTTTGCACTGACCTTCAGGACCTTCAGGCAAGCTTTATTTATTAAAACACAAATAATATACCACTGTACTTCCCCTTTTTGTCTAGAATAAAAAGGAAGGCTATAACTAATATAAGAAAACTGCATACAATAAGTACAATAACTATATACAATAAATACATGCAATAAATACATCAACAATGTCTAGTCTATTTTCACTTGACAAATTCAGAGAAAATACTCCATTATCTATCCTATCTTGGTGAGTCCAAAGTCTTTTACCTAAATTTACTTTATATCATAATGTGTTTTCTGCATCAGGTAAACAAAGAAAACTATAATTATAACTAATCTTCAACTCCCTCAGAGACCTAAGAAGGAAATAATATTACCTGAGTGAGCAGGAAGTGCAAGCAAGCAACTTCCAAAAATTCTGAGAACTGACAGAAACAACTAGCTGCCTAGGCAGTCACCCAAAGTTTCTCTGCAACTTTGGGGCATTCATCTTTGGACTACAGGCCTAGGATGTTTGACAGACTTTTCTATGAAGCAGGAATTTTGAAGGACTGTCCCACCGTGTCTATGCAAGTTTTCACAGTCATTCTCCTTTGTGTCCTTCTTGTCCCATTAGGACAGCATACTGTTAGTAGTTGAGACAAGATCACATTTTTGCCTAGTGCCTTAATTTTTGCCACAAGGAAAGCAAACTCCATGTGGATTTTCTTTGATGCCCATCATCTTCTCTGAAATAGATTGGTGCTGCCAGGAGCAGACATGTCTCATTGTCATAAAAAAAATAAAAAAACGAATCTATATTATTAAAATATCTTAAATGCTATATTCTGTAGGTCTCTGAGGTATTACGAAGATGATCTTTATATTTAAAATACATCTCGGTTTGATCTTGAAAACATACCTAATGTGACTCCAAGTTCAATTGTAATAGGTGACTAATTATTAACCTGCATTTCCTTATCATCCTAAAGAGCTAGTAATAATAACTTTCAAGGACTAGACATTTGCATTACATTGTTAAATGATCTGTATAAGTACCATACCTTGAACAAGAATAGAAACAATGTACAATATGTTTTATTTATTTGTTTATTTCTAAATTGTTTTTATTGAGCTTTATATTTTCCTCTACTACCCTCCCTTCCTCAGTATGTTTTAACAAAATTAATCTCAAATTTGTATCAACATAGAAAATTTGTATACAATAAACAAACGTTCAATCCAATGTAAAACATTTAAAACTACCAGTTGCTTTTAAAAAGTAGATTCAATAATCTGCCTTTTTATTTTTTCATATCTATACCCTCCCCTTTATTTCAGAGTAGATTCAATAATCTACCCTTTTATCTTCTCATATCTATATCCCACATTTTCTTTTCAAAACAAGAACCTTGAATCTAATTTCCTTTGTTTAGCTCTTCTCCTAACCATTAAAAATAACAACTTGTAATCAATTCCCCTTAGCAATAACAAATGTTCATAACCCATTAAATAACCAAACACTAGCCAACCCACCTCTTGGGAATTTGGGTCCTATTCTTAAATTTAATTCCTGCTGTCTGGGGGTGACAATACCTTTAGGGTATCCTGAAAAGAAAAATTTAGGTTAATTGTCAAGAGGTAGTTACATTATTTTTTGTCCAGAATCTACATAATGAGAAAGTGTATGGCTTATTTCAAGTCCTGGCTAGAAGTCGGTTGGGCTGGATCATCTCAGCTAGCCATCTTGAAATTGTTCTGAGCAGTTTGTAGTCCAAAGTCAACATTTAGGTGGTGTTTTTCCGTTTAGTGGTGTTATCATAGTCCTGGAAGAATAATTGTGGTGCCCCATCCTCCTTTCGGAGATTATAGTGGTATATTATTTGTGTCTTCATAAATAAAGCTTGCCTGAATGACATCCACATGGGTCAGCCATATAGGCCAGGCAGTGGTTGCACACATCTTTAATCCCAGAAGCCACACTAGTTAGGTATAGAGGCTGGGTGGTGATGGTACATGTCTTTAATCTCAGCACTAGAGAGGGATATAAGACGGAAGGAAATAGGTCTCAGCTCAGTCTCAGGCTGAGGATAATACCAGCACTACAGAGGAATATAAAATGGGAGGATACAAGTCTTAATCTCAGCTTCATTCTGAGTATTTGTGGAGGCAGGATCGCCATTTCAGTTTAGAGTAGAGGTGAGAGCCAGAGGCTGGCTGCTTTGCTTTTCTGATCTTCAGGTTGAACTCCAATAGCTATTTCTGGGTTTTTATTACTTGTGCTACAGCACTCATGATGAACCTACAAATTTTACAAATTTTTCTATATTTCTTGAAAGGCTAAACCATCTAGACTGAAATAATCAAAGAGTATTCTTGGAAGACATAAGACAGGACCTACAACTGAGCCCTAAATGAGATTTGAACTTGCAGAAAGGAGTTGTGGTCATAACATTAGTTTAGAACCACACAACTAGAAAAACAAATACTAAGATTTATAGTGTGAGAGAATAACAAAACAGTCAAGCATGTGAAAGAATACATTTCTTATTGCTTTTATCATAATGGCAAGCATACTTTAACATGACTTGCCTGACAATGCATGATTTACTACTTGCTTACTTCTCTGACTCCATCTGTCCCTGTTTTTATCCTTGGCTCAACTTCATAGGGACTTCTTGAAATTATTTATTTTTGCTTTCTACCTAGGAAATACTGATTTATCACTATGATCTAATCTTAAGGCTTCTGCTTGTAGTTTAGCAGTGGTGATCTCACCTAGCATTCATGAAGACCTAGGTTCCATTTTTATGGCTGGAAAAGCATATCAGTATAGTTATTACTTTATTCTTTGCAATTTTAGATTGGATTCTCAAGTAGTCCCAGTATATTATTCCTTATTATGCTAAGTGAGTTCTTTCAAGACACTTATCTCAGTTATTTAATACTTGTGTAATAATTTGTCTGCCCATTCCACTGAGCTATTACCCTCTAAGAATAGGATTAGTTTTTATTATCATTAATTATTATTCCTAGGGTCAGAAATAGGATAGGTTACCCATAAATAAATTAATGAAAATGATATATTTAAAAGATCATATTAACAAAGGCCTTGAAAGCAGACTGACAAGCTCTGGATATACTAGAGCATCACTTTTTTAAATTTAAAAACAATTTAACGCAGCCTAGCAGCAGTTTCCCCTCCGTCTACCCTTCCCAGTGTCCCCCACCATCTCTCTCCACCCAGATCTACTACTCCTCTGTTTTTCTTCAGAAAGAAGCAGGCCTCCCAGGGAAATCAACTAAACACAGAATAACAAGATGCGGTGGCACTAGGCACAAGCACTCATATCAAGGCTGGGCATGGCAATGTAGTAGAAGGAAAAAGGTTCCTAGAGCAGGCAGAAGAGACAGAGGAGTGTGAAAAAAAATCACCAAATTTCACAACCATAAAGTATATGCAGAGGAATCTAGCTGAGATCCATGCAGGCTCTGTGACTGCCACTTCCACCTCAGTGATCCCAATGAGTCCTGCTGAGCTGATTTTGTGAGCCACGTGCTTTTGGTGTCCTTCACCCCTGGAAACCCAGTGGAAGAGGGAAAGGAAAAAATGTAGGACTATCACATATTCTTTAGCCCTATACACATGTGCTGGCTATTCAATCATATGATAGATTTTTGTACTAGGTACAGGAGACAGACACATTGAAAAAATTGTCTGTAATTCAAAATGGGGAAGATAGAGAAAAGTAATTTTAATTTTACAAGATAGAAGAATCAGTACTATGGCAGAAAAAAGTATTGAGAAACTTTGGGGTACTGGTAAAGGGACTTGAAAAATGATAGTAATGATGAAGTGAGAGTTCGTGGTTTGCACAACAACTATATATATTAGTGGACCCACACTGAAGTATGGGGCAGAGAAAAAGCTCATTGGGTAAAGGGTCTTATTGTACAGGCTTCGTTAAGTAAATTTACATCTCAGAACCCACATGATAGAAAGAGAGAACCAACTCCTGCAAGTTGTTCTGTGATCTTCCCATAGACTGTGACAAATGCACAATAGCCTATGCACGCACGCACACACACACACACACACACACACACACATCCAATAAATAGTTTCAATGTGATGTATTCATATTTTAATTTAAATTTTAAACAATTATTAAAAAGCTAGAAACAGACTATCACAAAGAGTGCCCACTTAAGTGTCATTATAGATAGTAACAAAATGGTTTTTAAATTTTATAAGATTCTTTTTAAGAAGCTGAAAAATTCTAGCTACTCAGAACACTGAAGTTGGAGGATCATCCGTTCAAGGCCAGCCTACACAAATTTCCAAGGCCCTGTATCAAATTCAAAACAAGGGCTGAATAGATGACTCAGGGCCAGAGTGCTTGCTATACAAGCACGATGGATTTAGTTTAAATACTCATCCCTCACATAATAATTCCAGTATGATCATATGGGCCTGAAACCCTAATGTTTGTAGAACAAAGACAAGAGGCAGCTCCTGGTTCAATGAAAGATCCATCAACACACACACACATACACACATACAATATAACAATAATAATAAAATGCAGAAAATGACAAAAAGGATGTTATATAGTCCTCTTGCATCTGCATAAGTTGAAGGGTATACACAGCTACACACTCAAATGCACACACACATGTGCACATAACAGACACATATATTCTGCAAGTCAAAATAGAGAAAGGGGATGTAGAACATACAGTTCATACTCATGAACAAATTAATGAATTCCTGCGTATGCAAGGCCCTCGGTTCAATCTTTATTGATCACCATCTTCAACAAAGCAGAAAGGAAAGAAGCAAAGTTCATAAAAAGAAGAGGAATAAACACAGCATTGAAATAGATAAGCTAAGATGACAAGTTGACCAAGCCTCCTTATGGTCCTTTTAAAGGGATTTCTGGAGATTATACAAATTACCTCATTACTTTTCTATATATTTCTTCAATATACATAGGAATTTAATGAGCATCTGTTACACAGATCTAACCTTGTCCCCAGACTCAGACAGGAATCTGTTCCCTAAATATAGGGTCGGCAGGGATATGCTCAAGAAGGAGCTAGAGGACACGCTGTATCTGTAAAGTTTTCAAATCAACAGGGATGTAATTTCCTGTTGTTTATCCTGTACTGTGTTAGGCAGTATGAACAAGATGAGAGAAAGAAAACTGGTCAGTCTGTAAGGAATGATATTGTGCTCTTTCTAATGGCTGCCATTCAACATTATTGTTCAAATGGTTCAGGAAAGTAAGGAGAAATATCTTCCCACCCGCTTGATTCAAAAAGCATTCCATCCACAGACAAATATTAGAACGTTGTTAGCCAAGAATGAAAGGGTTAAAAATTAAATATCCAAGACATCTCAAAGCACATTGGTTCATTTCCCAGGCCTTTCCTAAAATTAGCCATGGAGCTTTACTTTGACATAAATATAGTAAATTACTACTTTGGAAATTAGGCTCTTGGGCAACACTGTTTCTATTTCAAATGGTCATTCCTAATTACATACATGAAGAAAATCAAATATATCTTTAGTTCAGACTTTTTGCTGAGAATAAAAATAGTTATCCTATATATAATATTCTCTTTCACAGTGAAGCTTCTTATATCTTTCAGTGAATAAGCTGGCAAAGTTAAATGGAGAGAATTCAAACTGTGCTGATATAGGTATGAAAATCATCAATAATCTTCTTTAAAACTCTTCCCATCTATAGAAGGTGACCAATGAGGTAACTATAAGTGTTTTGCAGACAGAGTGTCACTCAGTCACTCAAGCTGGCCTGAAACTGCTATATTGTCTAGGCTAACCTTACACTCCACAATACCTCTGCCTCAGCCTCTGAAGAGCTAAGCTTCAAGTATGAGGCATTGTGTCTGGGTTCAAAGGTTCCTTCGCACTGGAAAAATGGAAAATTCCTGAGGTTGGAAAGTTGGGAAGGATTCTGGCAGGACTATGAAGTGAAAGGGCTCCTATCAAGAATCTCTATCATATTTAAGAACATGACCCTCAAAGTCATTCCAATTTTACTTCCCATAGCTCCTTAAGAAAACAAAGAGGGGGCCAGGGACTCCATTATTGATCATTCGACATTACGCTGAATATGAAAGATGTAGTCACAGTATAGCCTTGCCTATTTGAACATTGATGAGATATCTTCAAACTATGTAACACATGAACAAGATGAGATATATGAAAACATTGGGGTGGAAAATAAAGAACAAGTGGAAGAAAGAGGAAGCGCTGAAAAAAAATAAACAGCCTGCATTCATTCAGCAAACATTATCATCTTTATACTGAGTAGATGAAAAGAATATTTGCATTAATGAAGGGAGGAAAAGGAAAGAAGAGACTATATAATTACATTATAATCTCAAAAAGTTTAAAAGTTATTTTTAAAAAGACAAGAATATACTATTTAAAACTACCTTTTCTTGTACCATGTTTTTTTCTTCTTTCAGGTCCTCTGAGATTTTATTCCATCAAGTTATACTCTCTGTGTATCTGCAAAATCTTGTGCTCCACTCAGTTTTTATCTTTCAGAGTGCAAACATATACAGTTATGTAATTTTTAAAAAGAAAAACATTGGTGTGCCTCAATCATACTGGTACCTCCCTCTACTCACTAACATTTTAATCTTCCCATTTACTTTCACTCAATTTTCTGCAATCTACTCACAAAATCTTCTCTGAATCTTTGATGCTTCAGGATATCAGTGAGTCCTTAGTCAACAAATTATTTCTTTTCCTTATTGATGTATGACATTTGACAAAGCTCATTGTTGAGATTATGACATTCTTGTGCCTCCACAATATTTCTTTCTCCATAGAAATTATCACTGTCATTATTATTACTCAAATTCTGTAAATGTCTGTCTTAAATTTGGATTCTCCAGATTACTATCTTTGAGCTTCATTTCAATCCTCAAGTCTTCTGTATTGATGACTCTGTTCAATTCATTCACAGGTAGCATTCATTTGAGTCCAAAATCTTTGCCTGTATCTGTAATCTCCCTTCTGAGGTCCAACTCCAAATATCCAACTTTTCAAAACATTTATACCTAATTACCCTTAAGTAACCTCTATTTTGTGGGAAAACAGAATGAATGAGTTCATTGATTACTTTTCAAAACTCTAACCAAAATATATTTTGCAGTCCAGGTTTAGATATTATTCCTACTTCTTTGTCTTATTTATTCAAATGGAAACACAAATCAAATTATTATTTTTAATAATCATTAGTCTAGTTTATTAACTGTCTATTTTCAAAAGTTTATCTGTATTTATGTTCACATGTAGGCATATAGTATTGTACACATGTGTACATACTTTGTGTCCTTATGTGAAGGTAAAAGGATAACTTGGAGGAGTTTATTCTCTTCTTCCAACTTTCAAGTCCCAGAAATTGAACTTAAATTGTTAGGAATTGTTAGTGTCTTTACCTGCTAAGCTGTCACCATGGCCCTTTGTACTTATATTTATCTTTCATTAGTCTGTTAATATTATCTTTAGATTTTCTCTTTTCCAATCCATCTTCCACATTTTCTCTTTTCCAAGCCACCACAAAATGGCTTTCAAAAATGCATACTCAACTAGGTCAGGTCCCCTTTTCAAGTTTCAGTGATTGATTCCTCTTTGCCTATAACATTGGTTCTAATTCTTGTATTCATAAAATTTACCTGGGATCTTGATTTTTTTTTTTAATGGAGTGTTGCGTTTGGTCCCCCTTGGTTTTAGTAGGTGATACTGGATGCCAGAATTTGCATTTCTGAAGATAATGTTTTTACATTGGGTGCACATTTATCAGGATTGTGTGTGGGTGTTCAAGGAAGAAAGTCAAAGTAGACAACTGAAATTTTGGCTTTAGGAATTGGCTTAATCACCGGGGAAGAGACTATATAAAATTGTGAAGAAGACAGAAAGTGTGGTTAGTCTTGATTTTAGGTCACAATGAGTGTCCTCCTAACTAAATCATTTATTTCCTTGCTTTTACTTGCCTTTACTGCTTGCACTATTTTTAATCCACCTTGTACAATGTACAAGCCAATGAACAGCTTGAAGACAGGACATGTCTCTCTTTCAAGAAATTTTACCTTTCAATGTTTTTTTCCTCTTACTTTTCTTTCTTATTAAAGACCTAACTTAAGCATTTCTCCCTTGTTTTAATCTGTGCTTCAGAGCCTCCACTTTCTCTTCTTTAAAATCAGTTAAGAAAATGTAATTTTTGTGATTGCTACATGAAGACATATGTGAGAATAATGGAGGCAAAGTGATTGGGGGAAGTACTTCCTAAGTTCTTTTCTAACCAATGTTTGAAGATTTGGAGATAGCTCACACAATGTGACAAACACAACCTGTCCTGTATACTACTATGAATTCACGGAGTTTTTACACTGCTTAGCCAATAAACCCATAAAAATGTACTGATTTATTAGAAACTTACTATGAATTATGCATAGCTTATAGAAACAATAAATATACATATAAAATATAAAAGAATTAATTATAAAATATATGCACAATTATATTAGGATAATTAGAGAAAGGAAATGTGAGCGTTATCTAAGTAACAGAAAAATTAAACAGGAATTTAGATCACATGGTAAATGTACATGGTTGGTGAGAATTTGGATAAATAGTGGAAAATAGAGAAAAAAAAACTGTGAATCAGAGCAATGGGAAAGAGGTAGACGAAACATTGCTTGTATAGTAAACAATGAGAAATCAGGTTAATCCATGCAAAAAAGATTAGGGATAGAGTGAAAACGAGATTAATTTGGTGGATCAACATCAATATTCAGTAGATATTAAACACTGTGTGGGGAAGCTGGACAAGAACGGAGACTCTAGTTTTCCAGTTGTAGAAGTAAAGGCTTGGCAAAGCACATTTTAAAAGATCAATTGAATATTTAAAAAGATACATACCTAAGACTGTTATGAGGCTTTTACAATGATCCTAGAGATTATCTTAATAAATGCACAAATAGCCTTTTATAAAATATATTAAGTAAAAAAGGCCTAAAGTAAGTTCATTCAGGAAATACCTGTAATAATATATTAAGTGTTCCCCTTTGCTCTTTGTAATTTACAAGTTCTTTGAAAACAATCTAGGAAAGCAAGCTTCTATATCTTGCCGAGTATTGCCAACAATCAAAGGGGAGAGTCTGTTTACTAAAAGCTCTGACTCACAATTATTAATACTTCACAATGAGCATAAAATTCAAAAGTCTTACCCACTTTAGGTTCTTCTGTCTTCATAATTATGTCTTTTGAGAACAAACTGCTTCAGATCAAATAGCCAAATATTAAAAAGATATTTTCAATGGATATTAAGTTATTCTTATACTTACGTTTATTTTTACAATTTAAATTTATGGCTCCTACATAAGAGTTCCAGGAAACAACTGCATAGCTATGGAGTAGTAAGCTACCATGCTAGGGGCAAGGATTTTGAGAAGGAAAAGAGCCTATCTTCCTAGGTGATTGATCTGACCCAAGGAAACTCAGGTATTTACCCAGGTTGGAGTTTCTATTTTCTTGGTGGAGAGGTTCTCTTGTGGTCTTGAACTGATAATGCTAATAACTCTTGCCTTTAATCCCTCCCACATCTTTGCAGGCCCAGTAATACAAATTAAGACAATGACGCTTTTTCTTTGGGGGGGGGTGGTCTTTCAGATAGGCCCAATGAAGGGGTAACCCAACTGTGCTACCCATGATGCTCCCATCCAGCTTTAGGAAACCAAATTGGATATCAAACCAATTCCATGATGGTTGCTAGGAATATCTCTTCAGAAGGGGATAATGAGAATAGAAGGTGGACATTGCACAGTTTAGGACATTGGCAGTTTAGGATTTCTTTTTTAAAAAAGAAAATGAACTAGATCTTGCTTCACTAAAAGCCAAAAATGTCCTTGTGCCTCTTGGCAGCCTTGTCCTTGCCAGAGATGCCAGAGTGTTTGGGGGCTATGATCAAGTTTTGAAATAATTTTAGGGTTACTTCACCAGAGAGAGCGGTGTTAGGTTGTCAATAAAAGTCTATTAAGAAAGAAGTCTTCATCATTAATAGGCAATCCCTGGCAGAAAGGGAACTTTATATTTATTGTAGACATGTAAATAGTGCATCCACTTTGAAAGTCAATCTAGAAGTTTCTCACAAAACTAGAAAGAGAGCTGCCATAAGATCCAGATAGATCATTACTAGGTATATACTATGGAGACATTTCTAAATCAATGTTCGTTGTTGCTCTGTTCATTAAAGCTATGGATAAAATCAATTGAAATGTTCATAAACTCATGAATGGACAAGACAAATGAGTTACATATACTTAACAATTAGAATAATGATAGTTGGAAAGATGAAAACATGAAATATACATGTAAATGGATGGAACTGGCAAAAATTATACTGAAGAAGCTAACTCAGGCCCAGAGAGACAAAGCCCATATGTTCTATCTCATAGGCCTATCTAGCTCATCTTTTGTTTTATGTATTTAATTTGGAACATAAGGAGAAGACAGGAAAAGAGAAAGTGACTTTGGGGTGGAGTATGTGATGGGAGGAACATAGTAGATTATAAGTAATAGTCTAAGTAGACAGGCAGAATACCAGAGCCAGAATGGCTTAAGCACAGAGAAAGAAGGAGTAGAGGGAAGTGTTAATCAGAGGCAAGGTGTATAGAAAGTCATATTGAGGCCGGGTGGTGGTGGAGCACGCCTTTAATCCCAGCACTTGGAAGGCCAAAGCAGGTGGATCTCTGTGAGTTCAAGGCTAGCCTGGTCTACAAGAGCTAGTCCCAGGACAGACTCAAAAGCTGAAGAGAAACCCTGTCTCAAAGACCCAAAAATAAAAAGGAAAAAGGAAAATGAAAGAAAAATCATATTTAAACCAACCCATTTTTTAACAATGAAAAGATAGAATAAATATCAAATGAAAGAAGAGTGGTTAAAGGATTAAGTGGAGATGGGGTAGGGGGAAGGGAGAGAGAAAGAGTGATGGATGGCTGATGGATAAAATGAGAGAAAGAGAGGAAGAGAGAGAGAGAGAGAGGGGAAGTAAGAAGGGGGAACTGTTAGGGTGGTTTGGGGGGGCATTGGAAGGGGAAAACGGGGGAAAGGGCCAATGTATTTTAAAAGAAAAAAGATTATGAGGCTGTCATAAAGATCATAAGGATTATCATGGCTCAAATAAATGTGATGGCAATAGATTAACAGGAAGAGTTGTTATAAACTTGACAAGGAAGAAGAAAACCAGTTCTACATTGAATTAAAAAACACTGAATAAATAATACTCAGCTCCAAAGAATTTAACATGGCACAAGATTATGAAGAGCATAATTTTGCTCTGAAAATATCACATCTCAAAGACAGACAATTCAAAGTAAACATAATTATAAAATATAAAAATGTTTTCATACCTCAACAAATTTTTGTCTCATAGCTATTTCCATGTTTTAAATATATATATCCATTCACATTTATAGATATCTCTGTATTCTAACACTCTAAGCATGTGCTTAATTTTCTCATTAGCCAGATAAGTATAGAAAACAACGAACCCCTTCCCATACTTACAAGTATAGAAAAGTCTTGTTTGATCCAACAATACTGTGATGCTTTTAAACAATTTAATTATACAGACGTATTATGAAAGACTTCGTCCAAGTCTCAGGCTGTTTGGATCCCTTAGGCCTCTATTCCTTTATCTGTAAACTAGGGAGGAAAAAATACTCTCCCCACAAGGTAGCTGCAAGTTATATGCCTTGTGTCTTAATTTCTTCTCCCAATACTGTGACAACATATTCTGACTAAAGCAACTGAAGGGAAAAGGAGTTTATTCTAGGATCATAGCTTAAGGTAAAATCTATCAAGGCAGGGAAATCAAAGAAACAAGAAATCCTGAAGCAATGTGTCACATGGTACACACAACAAGGAAAGAGAGAAGAGAGCATGCTGCTGTTCAGTTCTCTTCCCCATGTATACACCATAGGACACATTGCTCAGGGAATGTTCCTGCTTAAGATTAAGATGTGTATTTTCACATCAACTAACACTATCAAGATAAGTCCTAGTAGACATTGTTAGGGTCTAACCTTAAATTATTCAGTCCTTCACAAGTTTGCTCCTCATTCGTCTTTGGGTGATTCTAGACTCTGTCAAGTTCACAGTGAATACTATCCTCTATACTGTTATACTAAAAATATTTATTGATTTGAGGTCATCATTAGATCTCAGCATGGCCGGTGTATATGAACTTGAGAGCATTGCTTGTACATTGCCATGGATAATTTATGAGACTATTTCATTATTGGAAACAACTGTTTTATTAGGTCTACTGAGAATAAGACTTATAGCTCACAAGTATACTATTTGCTTCTTTAGAGCTATGTCATTATCAAAGTTCCTTATCTTCTCCTGGGATCTGTGGTGCATTGTACAATGACACAAAGTGTGAAATATTTATATATATATATATATGATATGTGCATACATATATCATATATATGCATATATAAATAGAGAGATGTCATATATACTATATATATGACAATTCAGTAACTCAAATACTAGAGAAATCCTGCAATCACATCTATTCTAGAGTTCTACTTAGTTTTCATAAACTTAGGCCAAAATTAGTGAATGTAATTTATTTATTCATTAATCATTCACTTAATTTTTGTGTTTAAGAGAAGATCAAATGAAAATGCCTGTAAAATCTTTATGTATTATAACATAAAGCATCATTGTACAGTTAATGACAAAGATTCCAAGTCCGTATTTCACCATGAATTAGCTTTACTTATTGATAGTCACAAATTCAGTTTCATCAAAATTTTGTTACTAACTTGAACTTGTGAAGTAATATGTGTTCCATATGGTTATGTGGGTAGAATTTAAATTTTCAAAGTAAGATATTTTTTGCCCTTAAAGTAACAGTGGGAACATTTATACCATTTATTACTTGTCAGCATATTTCACACAAAATTATACAGAATAAAATTTAGTTAATAAAGACCTCTAAAATTGTTTCCGATATTGAATATACTAAATTTCCATAAGCTGTGTTAAAGACTTATCAGACAATGCTATGACATGAAGCAATCATTATGTGATTTACTTTAAAATAAAACTAAAATATATAAAACTCTTTTCTTAAAAGGATGATATATGCAACATACTGATTTATACTACTAATATCCTGTCTTAAATTGCAGTCCTTTCTAGACATTTCACTCTTTCTCCTTTATCAACCATTTATCAAATACCCATTATTTATAATGCTAGATGATAAGGTAAGCTTGATGTATTGTCACATTCCATAGAATCTAGAAAATAATAATAATACTAATATATTGTTTCCATGGTGAAGCATACATTCTTAATTGTTGAAAGGAAGGAAACAGAAAATGGCAGGATTTGAGACAGAGATCATCGTCTGTGTAGATGCAGACCTACTGAAATGTTATTGCCGTCTATTTTTTTCTCTAAAAGTTTGTTTGATGACTAGGTACAACCAAAAAAGAGTGAGGATATAAAAATATATTCTGAAAACCTTGGCTTGGTTGATTTGAAACCAAATGAGAAAGACATGCTTATTTTTTAAGTGATCTTTGACAGCTGAACATAAATCATTATGATTTGTTTAAGACACTCTGAGCTATATGTGTATCATAGATAATTTCCATAGGTTGGGTGTGGGAAGAAGTACAGAGAATGGAAGACTGGGGAAAGTATCATGAAAGCAAGCTTGCATGCAGTCCCAGGGTGATTGGATCATATAGTTTAGTTTTTCAGGGAGAGCCCCAATTTATGCTAGTTGTTGTCTCAACACAATTATTATTTTCATTATAAAACATTTTCTGATTTGGATTATTTATTACATGAGCACCAAGGTGAATGTTATACCAAAAATCATCAACCTGAAAACCATTGTAAAAATAACAATCATGGTGACTATATCTTCTGACCCATAGAGAGTAATGAGAAGGAGTCCTCTAAATTTTCTTTATTCTAGAAGACATAAATTTCTCACAAAACATAATAGAGTTTGTCAAGTTGAAGTCTGACTAGCTTCCTGTTACTATGTAAAAAAAAAAAAAAGAGCACAATTATCTTAAAGAAATGTCTAGAAGACATTTAAAGCTCAAGAACGGATCTGTATGACCAAATTCAAGCCATTACAACAGCATACAGTAATCAAGAGAGAGGATTAACTAGATTAAGTTTTAGAAAGAAAACACAATTTAATACCTTGAAAATTCTAAGCCAAAGAGGAACATGAAGCAGCCACAAAGTGACAACATCTTTTTTTGGGATTATGTGTAGACCAGTCCAGTAAGTATCAAATAATGTTTAATGTTAAAATCAATTTTATCTCTAAATAAACAGAATCTTACCAATACTATTATCTACCTTATATCAAAGAAACTTTAAAATTGTAAAGTATTCTGTAAGATGCCGATGCTAATGAAATTATAGTACCACTAAGAATTCACATTAGAAAAGGAGTGAGAAAGCATGCAATAATATTCAACCAAAACTTATTGGGGAAAATAGACTCCTGTGATTATATTTGTAAATAAATACAATAATAATTTGTACTAATATACTGGTAATTCTTTTGCAGCCACATATTATTTTAAGTGGATATACAAAGTGATAGGTTTCAGATAAGTCATTTTCATACCTAATTTTTTTCTGTTGCTCCTCCTTTTCCTACTCTCTCACAGCCACCTAACTTCTTGTGTCCTTCTACTCCAAGTAGCTCTCTTCCTGCTCTCTTGACACATGTTATTTTAATCTCTTTCCTTAAAAGAGCTATTTCTCCCCTCTCTTATGCTTAGTAGTTTCAAGACTAACACACACACACACACACACAGAGAGAGAGAGAGAGAGAGAGAGAGAGAAAGAGAGAGAGAGATCATCTGCAAATTCCATTGTATATGTGTACCACAATTTCATTATCCATTCATCTGCTGATGAATATAGAAGCTGATTTTATTTCCTTTCTATTTTGAACAGAGCATGGATGTAGGAGTGTCTCGGTGGTAGAATGCAGTCAGTTTACTATATACCCAGGAAATGCATTGCATAGTCAAATGATAACTGTAGTCTTATTGATCATGTTATTTTTCTTATGTCTGCTGGTATGTGAGTGTGTGTGTGTGTGTGTGTGTGTGTGTGTGTGTGTGTGTGTGTGTGTGCATATGTCTGTTCACCTCAGGAGGCCAGATACCAACCACAGCTGTTGCTCAGAATGCCTATCCAAGATTTTCTCTTTAGAGAGATAGGACCTTTCTCTCTGACCTGTGGCTTACTGATTGGCTGGTCAGAGATTCCCAGGAATCCTTCTTTCTCCACCACCCTAGAGTAGAATTACAAGCAATTACCATGGTGCTTTTTAATTGGGGTTATGGCAATCAAACTTGGGCTGCCATGTTTGCATAACAAGTGCATTATGGACTGAGACATTTCCCTAATCTTATTAGATGTTGGAGAAACTGCCATAATGATTTCCATAGTGCGTTGCCAATTATTTATAATAAAAACATAAGCTTTCATCTCAAGTTGCAAATCACAATGGACTCTAATAAGAAACTAATTTCTAAAGATTAGTACCCCTTTTATATAATAAGACAGAAACAAAATCAAGACAAAAAGATAACAAGATGCAATCAAGTATTAAATAATGCCAAACTGTGGATAAGACAGCTATGCACAACTCTGATAAAACCTAAACAAAAGAAAATGCAGACTTCTCCTAATTAAAGAGTGATTTCAACGAGCAAACTAATCACTGACTGAGAGAGTGAGGGAGTCAAACCCTTTATTAGTTTAGAGCATAAATTAGAATGCTACAAAATTGCTCTCTGGAGGACTCTAGTTATTATAATCTCTCTCCCTCTTTTTTTTTTCTAGTGGTCAAAATGAAGCAATAAATTACAAAGATCTTTCTACTAACAAGCATAAATATGTCAATTTAAAGAATAATAAATAATGCAGAATATATTTTCTCACAAGTATTGTCTTTTGTCTTGTTCATGAAAGTAACTGAGTCATTATTAGTGGAAAAATCTGCTTTGGGAAATTACTTGTTTTGGCTTGACACTTCTTGTCTAATATTTTATCACATTTTATTTATTTATTTACTTATTCATTCACCCACTTATTCGGTATGTGTGTGCATGAGTGCATGCATGTCACAGCACATGTATGGAGATCAAAGGATAACTTGTGAAATCTACCAAGTGAGTACTCTAGGGTTGAATTTAGGTTGTCATACAAGAGGTTTGAACTGATGAGCTCTCTCACCAACTCTTCGCTATTTATGAGTATGATGACATATACCTTAAATGCTCTTTATGGGCATGCCAAATTGTGGCATCAAATATTATCAGAGTTTACTGACTCATGCTTTTAAAAAGCATTTGCTTTTCTCAATGGACTATTTTTAGAACCCCAAGTATAATTTAACCATTTAGTGTTTAGAAGCTGAAGACGTATATTTTTAATAAACTCAATAGTTAATTTGATATTTGCAAATGCACATGTTACAATTACATGGTAATAGTTTAAGATTTTTCTCAAAAGTAAAATCGTCACAGTTGAGTCACATGAAAATAAATGCTATCAGGCACACACACAAACACACACACTCACACACACACACATACATACACACATGCCAAGTCCTATATTCTTTAACTTAGAAATAAGGTTCTATTAAATATTTGCTATGATGAAATAATTATATACTATAACTTGAGACTTCTTTTGCAGTAAATTTACATTTCAATGTGAAGAAAATGTTATTTCATCAATAAAATACAACAAACTGTACATTCATAATTAATTATTAATCTCAATAAAAAATTTTAAATTTTGTTTACTTTGGGACAAGGTCTCATTACATAATCCAGGATAGCTTTGAACTTATTTTCTTCTTGCTTCATCTTCCCAGGTACTCAGAATGCATCATCATGTCAGGCTAGGGCAAGGCTTTTACATGATAATGTGAATTTTAATCTTTGTGCTCCAACTATAACTAATTAAAATAATATATTTTGGACATTCCAGATGGGTACTTCATAACTAAGTATGCTACATTGTTTAAGTGGCAGTTTTTGCATATTATTAATGATTTTATTGGTACCAGGTAGTATGTAATTATATGCTTATAAACATATATAGATGATGATTTCATTAAATGAGAGTCAAAATATTATAGTAAAAATACTAGAACTTGGCTATAATAGCAGTTGGTTCACCCTGGGGTCCAAGAACTCCCCAGTCATGACTTCATAATTTCAGTACCAGATATGGTTTTTTTACTGTGTAAATAGCCTTTAGTGGAAGCAGAAAATGGAAGGTCACCCTTATAACATTCATGCCACTAATGTAGCTATGGTCATACCTTGATAAATCTGTTATTAGTTATTGTAATTCATAGGATTCACAGCTATTTAGGACTACTGGTGACTTTTATCCCACACTTGCCCATATCATATCTTCTGGTACTATGAATACTAGACAGCAGAGAGGCTTCTTTCAGGTCAGTACCAGCTTGATTTCCACATGTCTGTGACCAAGACATATGGTATCTTCATCAGTAGAGTTTTACAGCTAATTTCCCATTGGCAACGAAGAGTAATGGTAATATCTCTATTGTTTGGGGAGTCTCCAGAACACCCTGGTCAATAACTCAAGATGAAGTAATTCATTCTAGGCAATGGGTTTTTATTTGGGAAACTGCTGCTTCTATGAGGAACATTAACTCTTGTGCAAGGACTCCATATGGTTTTTTTTTCAAACATCCTTAGTGGTAGATATCTTCCTTTTAAGGCTCAGAGAACATTGTAAAACACTAGGCTGAAATATTATAACTGTAGGTAGGATTTTGTCAAAATAATGCCTTATGGACACAAGAGGTCTGTTGAATTTAGGAACTCACGGAAGATATGGTTATCTATACATTCCAGCATGGATTAGGAAAAGGATCAAAAACCATCATGCTATTTAAAAAGCTAGTGACAGCTGATGGATGCTGGGAAAAGAAGAGCCAGTATCCTAAAAGGGTATGCCCCTGGTAGGTAGATCATGTTCCAGTGGAGAGTTCCACACACATGTGTAGACAGGCAGCAGAAACTGGACTAGTTGTAGTTAAAAGAGAAGTTGGTAACCTGAGTTTAGAAGGGGATATGAGAGTTAGATCTGCGAGGAGAAAAGAATCAGAGGGGGTGAATATGATCAAAATATATTGCACATGCGTAATATACTCAAAGAATTTAATATAATATATAATATTATATTAAAAGGAAATAATGAAACATAGTGTGTAAATTGCTTCATTTCATAACACACACTAAACTAGCCATACATATCTCATAATAACATAAATTTATAAAACAAAGAATAGAAATCTTTCTTTCTTTCATTTGTCCTTCCTTTTCTTCCTTTCTTCTTTCCTCTTCCTCCCTTCCTCCCTCCCCCTCTCTCATCCCCCCTTTCTCTCTTTATTATTTTTGAGAATGATTCTTGTATCTCACACCAATTTTGAAATCACTGTGTAGTGGATATTGAACCTGAACTTCTGATTTTCCTGCCTCCAAGTGTGTACCATAATAGTCAGTTTATAGAGTGCTAGGTATAAAAACCATGACTTTATGAAAGCTATGGAAGCTTTTAAACAGCTGAGGTGTGTCCCTAGCAGTCTTTAAACAAGTTTTCATTAAAAACAAATAATTGACATTAAATATTAGCTTATCAGCTTTATGGCCTTATTTATATTTATTTCATTTATATACATACATATATATGTATATATACATTCACAAAAGTTTAGTGTCTATGGATTGTTCTGAAATGTGATCAATATTAGGTTGAAATTCATTTTACAAAGTACAATAAACATTAAGTAATTAGATCAAAGTAGAGGTCTAATTAATAGGAAACTATCTTCTTTTAAAGGCCTAATTTGTTAGCTTGTTCCATTTATAAAACAGCATACTGTTATGGCTTGATACTGGTGGGCAAAAATCTCAGAAAACAAGGGAATAATTAAATAGAAAATTGTACCTTATGCTGGGGGGGGAGAGGAGGGGAGAGATACAGAGAGAGAGAGAGAGAGAGAGAGAGAGAGAGAGAGAGAGAGAGAGAGAGAGAGAGAAAGAGAATGAATATGTCTACATGGTCTTCCCATTTTTTCACTATGGTTCCAGAGTATGAGTCTCTTTTGAAATCTTAGCTTCAGTCTCACATTGCACCCTCTCAACAATTCCTTTTACTTGGACATTTTATCAAGAATTCAGTCTTGGAATTCCAGAAACTAAATTATTTCTCCTCACAAGTATTTGGGCTCCTCGGAATTAAAAAAAAAAACCCACAACTTTATCAATAGTCTAATCAGTCTCATTGTCACTTCAATCTGATACTTAGCAAATCCAATTCCTTTTTCTGTAGCCTGGCTATGGAACTCAAACACCCTCCTATCTGTTCTCATTGTTACTGCCCTAGTTTATACCTTTATCGTGTCACATGTGCATTTGAAAGAGAAAAAGTTACTTTCAGCACAATGCACTATGTTATATGTATTGTCCTGAACAGAAAAATCATAACTCTGGAAACTTCCTGTCATTTTATTTCTGTTTTGTTATAGTAAAACTTAAGCCTGTTATGCTTTGGTTTACTATCTAAACAATGGAGATAATAATAACAATAACCATATTATAGGGTAACTTTAAGAATAAGTGTATTATTGGTGTTGGAGAGATGGTTTAGCAGTAAGAGTACTAATGCTCTTTCAGATAACCCAATTTTGGTTGCCATCATTCATGTAAAACATCTGCTTGTAACTACAGTTCCATAAGACCCAGTGTACTCTTCTGGCCTTCATAAATACCTGCAAGCATGTGATGAACACAAACTTGTGAAGGCAAATATGCACATTACATAAATGAGTCAATCAATCAAGAAAACATATTTTTAAAAAGTAGAAAGTACTAACGGCCTTTGTACTGTTGTGGCATAGTTGATAGAGTGTCTGCCTAGCATGCATGAAACCCTGAGACAATTTCTAGCACCACATAGCCTAGTTCAGAGACACATATTTCTAATCCCAGTAGAGGGAGGAATATTGGAAGTTCAAGGCAATCCTTAGTTACTACATGAGACTCTGCCTCAAATTTTAAAAAAATTAAATGTGCAAAAATATATAAGGAGTAGCCAATAAAAGCTATGACCACTGCCTTAGCTCTCCCCAAAGTAACATTGGTGTAGCACTGTCCATTAGAGTCTAAAAAGCCTATGCACATAATGTTTTACTAACATGCATGAGGGTTTCTTTCTGTCTTTCATTTCTGGAACTGTATGTATCATTATTATATAACAACAAATGATATGGACAGTTTGATAAAGCGATGATAGTTTAGAAGGTCATGGCAAAAAAAAAAGGTTCTGTAGTAAGGTTGAATAGTGGATAAGAAAATACTATTAGAAAAAGAACATGCATAAATCGAGCACATTTTATCTCAAGTTTTGTTCTTGGCAATGTGACCTTGAGTAAGTAACTTATTAGCTGTATCTCTAATGTCTCCTTCTCAACTAAGAATAATAAGAGAGTCAGTGTTATGGGATTTTTAATGAGGGAATAGATATGAAAATAATAAAATGTGAGTTCCATGAGAATTAGTCATTTTGTTGGTTTTGTTCATTCTTATATCATGACTTAGAATAGCATATAAGCTATAGTAAACCACCAGTTAATAGGGAGATTCATTAATAATGTTTCTGTCCGTGATCACTTAGAAATGATGCCTACTATTGCTTATAGTCACCTTCTTCCTTTTGTACCTGAGGCCTATGTGTTAATCCAACAAAATTAAGTAGAATCAGAAAATTTCAGTAGAGCTTTAAAGCAAAAGAGAGAGAGAGAGATGATGCAATGCTATCAAGCTAATAAGCAATCAGATCAATGAAAAGAAGCAGCTGTACATTCACTGTAATTTCCTAATTGCAGTTCATTTGGCTCTTAACAAATGTTTTCGTTTTTTGACTGGAGGAAATCAATATTAAATTCAGGCCACCTGTTCCCTGCGAGCTCCGTGGAACCCAGCTACGCAGTCTGCTCCAATACTGAGTGGAAATAAGTGGTGAGTCAGTAGCAGCCACAGGCCAGACAGCCTGAGGCCCCACTCCCTAGGACCTCCACCAGGGAGAAAAACCAGGGGCCCCTCCCCAGATCCCTTGGCTTTTCTACCTGCCAGCATGGAGGTTTCATGCTATCCCTCAACACACCCCGCCCCCAACCCCACCTGTTCCTTGCTAGCTCTGTGGAACCTGCTACACAGCTTGCTCCAGTATGGAGGGGACCTAAGAGACAGCCACAGCAAGGATTGGACCAAGGCACTTGGACACTGCCTGCCTCATTTGAAGGAAGAGATGGGTAGGCACCAATGCAAGAATTCCTCCAACATCCTATAAAGCAACATGGTAACACCAGAACCCTGCAGACACAACAGGAAGACTTGATCATCCTAACAGAGAAGAAGTATAAGAAAACGACGTTAAACGTTGCTTTAGGAAAATTATTGAGACTTTTAAAGAGGAAGTGAAAAACTCCCTTAAGTAAATGGAAGAGAAGACAAACAAAAAGCTGGAAGAAATTAATAAATCCCTCAAAGAAAACCAAGAAAAAGCAATCAAACAGGTGAAGGAGACAGTTCAATACTTGAAGATGGAAATTCTAGAAATGGAAAATCTGGGTAAATGAACAGAGAACCCCTACAGCTGATAAATACCTTCAGTGATGTGGCAGGATACAATATCAACTCAAACAATATCAGTAGCCCTTCTATACACAAAGGATAAAGAAGCAGAGAGGGAAATCAGAGAAACATCACCTTTCACAATATCCAGAAATGACATAAAATACCTTGTGGTAACACTAATCAATGAAGGAAAGACCTATTTGACAAGAACTTTAAGTCTTTGGAGAAAGAAATTGAAGAAGATACCAGAAAATGGAACGATCTCCCATGCTCTTGGATAGAAAGGATAAACATAGTAAAACTGGCAATCCTACCAAAAGCAATCTATAGATTCAATGCAATCCCCATCAAAATATCAACACAATTCTTCACACACCTTGAAAGAACAGTAGTCAACTTCATATGAAAAAACAAAAAACCCAGGATAACCAAAACAAACATGTGTAATAAAGGAACTGCTGGAGGCATTCTCATCCCTGACATCAAGCTCTATTACAGAGCCACAGTAATGAAAACAGCTTGGTATTGGCATAAAAACACAGACATTGACCAATGGAATCAAATTGAAGACCTGGATATTAATCCACACACCTACGAACACCTAATTTTTGACAAAGAAACTAAAATTATACAAGGAAAAAAGAAAGCATCTTCAACCAATGGTGCTGGCATAACTGGATGTCAACCTGTAGAAGAATGAAAATAGATCCATATCTATCGTCATGCAGAAAACTCAAATCCAGATGGATTAAAGACCTCAATATAAGTCTGACCACACTGAACCTGACAGAGGAGAAAGTGGGTAGTAGCCCTCAATGCATGGGCACAGGAGACCACTTCCTAAATATAACTCCAGTAGCACATAAAATAAGAGCAACAATAAATAAATGGGACCTCCTGAAACTGAGAAGCTTCTGTAAAGCAAAGGACACAGTCAATAAGACAAAAAAGCAGCCTACTGAATGGGAAAAAACCTTCATCAACCCCACATCAGACAAGGAACTGATCTCCAAAATATATAAAGAACTCAAGAAATCAGACATTAAAATTCTAAAAACCCCAATTAAAAATGGTGTGCTGAACTAAATAGAAAATTCTCAACAGAAGAATTTCAAATGGCCAAAAGATACTTAAGGACATGTTGAACTTCATTAACTATCAGGAAATTCAAATTAAAACAACTCTGAGATACCATCTTACACCTGTCAGAATGGCTGAGATAAAAAAATACTAATGATAGCTTATACTGGAGAGGATGTGGAGTAAGGGGAACACTCATCCATTGCTGGTAGGAATGCAAACTCATGCAACCACTTTGGAAATCCATACGGGGGTTTCTCAGAAAACTGGGAATCAACCTACCTCAGGATCCAGCAATACCACTCTTGGGAATAAAGGATCCTCAATCATACTACAAAAGCATTTGTTCAACTATGTTCATAGCAGCACTTTTTGTAATAGCCAGAACTGGGAAACAACCTAGTGCCCCTCAACTGAAGGATGGATAAAGAAAGTGTGACACATCTAGACATTAGAGTACTACTCAGCGGTTAAAAAAAAAAAAAACAACAATGACATCTTGAATTTTGCATGCAATGAATGGAATTAGAAAACACTCCTGAGTGAAGTAACCCAAACCCCCCCAAAAAAGCAAATATGGTATGTACTCATTCATAAGTGGATACTAGCCATATAAAAGGACATTGAGCCTATAGTTCATGATCCTAGGAAAGCTAAGAATTAAGGTGAACCCAAAGAAAAACATATATAGACCCACCTGGAAATTGGAAACAGACAAGATCATCAGATAAAATTTGGGAGCATGGGGGAAGAGGGTAGAAGGAAGGGGAGAAGAGGAGTGTCGAGGAGAATTTGAGGGAATGGGATAGTCGAGATGGAGGAAGGACAGATATGAGAGCAAGGAAAGAGATATCCTGCTTGAGGGAGCCATTATGGGATTAGCAAGAAACCTGGCTCTAGAAAAATTCCCAGGAATCCACGAGGATGACCCCAGCTAAGACCCTAAGCAATAGGGGAGAGGGTGTCTGGACTGATCTTATCCTGTAGTCAGACTGATGATTATCTTAAATATAATCATCGAACTTTCATCCAACAACAGATGGGAACAGAGCAATGACCCACATTGGAGCACTGGACTGAGCTCCCAAGATCCAGCTGAAGAGTGGAAGAAGTGAGAGTATGAGCAAAGAAGTCAAGACCATGACGGGTTCATTCACATTTTGCTGAAGCTAATAGTAGCTCACCAATTTCAGCTGGACTGGGAGTGAATGAGCGTGGGAACAAACTATTCTTTCTGAATGTGGTTGACAGTTGGGGCAGACTGAGGGGCCACTGATAGTGACACTGAGATTTGTCTCTACTGCATATACTGGCTTAATGGGATCCTATTCTCTTTGGATATATACCTTGCCCAACCTAGATGTAGAAGGGAGGGCCTTGGACTTGCCACAGGGTGGGGTGCATTGCCCTCTCTTAGGATATGAGGAGGTAGAAGGGGGTGTGGTGGGAGTGGGAGTGACTGGGAGGAGAGAAGGGAGTGGGAATTTGGTTTTGTATTTTTTTAAAGTAATAAAAATGTTAAATTCAGATATAAGGAAATGTCTTTGAGGAGCTTATGAAGACTAAAGATGAGGATAGCTATAATTACTTGTGACAGAGGTCAACGGACTGTAGAATACAGATCCATAACACTAAAATAAAATACTGGCTTGTGCTACTTGCTAGTATTCTGGTAGTTGAGTCAGTTCCTTACACCTCCTCTTTTTGCCTCAGTCTCTTCGTCTCACAGACAGAAATAATAAGTTCCACCAATCATCATTTCAAGAGTGCCTATTATATAAAAGCAATTTACCCTTATAAAAATCCCTTTGACACCAGTTCTCTATACATCTCCCATCTTGCAATCACCATAAGCCAGGGATGGAAGCATGGTGTAATGTAGAGCCCTTCAATCATTTTAGCAACAAGCGGGAATTTTACTTTTCTTCCACAGTCTCTCACACTTAAAAAAATGTCCCTAGATCAACAACATCCATGATTTCAAATTTAGTTTCCCCATTTATATTCATCAGAGACATATAAAGCTGCCAATCAGTTTCCCGTCAGCATGAGATAGCCAGTATTACCAAAATGAGTTGATATAATTTCAAGCAAAAGCAAAGAAACTTGACATTTTAGTCAGGTTGTGTAATTTATCGAAAGTAAATGAACGTTCTCTGTTAGGCTCCTTTCAAATATTGAAAATGACTCATATATTCTCATTATTATCTTCTCAGATCCCCTCAGGGAAAGGGTGTGGGCAGAAATGTCTCATGTTATGAGTTACTGATGTATTACACACAATACTACAGTCTAATAAATGGCACAGATTCTCAGAGCCTTGTTTTCTATTTTTTATTAAAGGGGAATAACAGCACCTGGCATGCTATCTCATAGCTATCACTTTTAGAACTTCTCTATGTATACTATATAAAGCTAGGCACTTTATATACTTGATTCTATTTTGACTTTATAGGTATCTAGTAAGACAATCATTGAAGTTTTATAAATAATTAATTGGTGCATATGAGACCGAGGGACTTCCCAAGATTGCTCCACTTACAGTCAGTGGCAGAGCTCTGTCAAAAAAAAAACCCAACAAACAAACAAACAAAAACAACAACCAGGTCTATTTGAGTCCCAAACATTATTCTACCATACTTTCATATAATAATGATTACTAAGCACTATAAAACATAAGGTACAGTTGTCATTAACATTAGTAGAAAATTATATTCCTATGATTCCTCCCTGCATTTCCTATCTACAATCTTCCTTTTGTTTTGTCTACAAGTCTTGTTTATATATATTGTCTAACTACTTCAATACACAGTGCAAAGAATCTTCCAAGTTGACTTTATTCTACCTTTGGTTGGTCAGTAGTAAATCCTGAGTAATAACCAAGAGCCAAGAAGTTCCCATGACTCATCTTTCATAACCACATCCTTCAATGCCATGCCCTCCATGAAGTGATTGGAGGCACCATCCATTGAAATAATATGTTCTTCCTTTCAAGCTCCATATCATTTTACTTGTACCTCTTATCTCCCTTACCATTGCCAGTGATATTCTGATTTGTTTTTCTTTATAGTTACTTCTATAGTAGTTTGTCATCACCATAGAATCATGTCAATTTCTCCTGAATACAATGTGTTTTACTCATTGAATTGGACTGAAAATAAATTGTGGTGGGAAAGTAACTCAGGAATAATTGAATACAGAGTCTCCCTCAACTCTCATATGAGAAGCAAATGTCTAGGTCTCATAGGTAGTAAGTGGTCAAACTGAGATAAATGTCAAGATTCTTAAATCAAGGACTAGTGCACTGCCCCCTTGAATTTGCTTTCCCTACAATGCTTTCTATGGTACTTTGTACACAGAAGCTGTCCAAAATACTTGAAGAATAAATAATTTAAGAAAAATAAAACATTATTAAAAATGTGACATGTTATATTTTACTAAGTGTTAGAGCACAGATTACAAAGGATAAGATCTAAATGGTAGACTGTAATGTTTATTAGGAGGAAATATAAATCTCACTAAATGTTTTACATTTCAGATACAAAACGTGTTAGAGAACAACCAACTTTTGGCAATCACTGATTTCAAATTAACTAAATGTTTAGCACGATCTGCTCATTCATTCTGTTATTTATTTTGATATTTATTCTAAAAATAATAATAAATATCAAAAAGTAATAAATATCAAAAGGTAGACTTTCTCTTAAATGTGCTTTATCACCTTTTATCAGCTTGTTGAAATGACTGTGGTAGCAAAAAGGACAATGATACCAGCTAATGACCCATCAAACATTAGATTATGATGTTTGCTTTTAACATCCTTCAAAAATTCTTATACTCTAGTTTGAAAATATAAAACGAAGGACAATACGAATAACATAGCATTTGTCATAAATTGAAAGTGATGATCAACACCTTCTCTTAAACCTTTATTACCATGTATAGCATTTTTTTAAAATCAGCGGTCTAATCTCTACAACAAACTCCACAGAGTAGCTCTTAAGTAATACCAGTCTCTTTTCCTATTTTTCTTTTGATTTTCTTAAATGGAGATTATTGTTTTACAACCAGCAGTTTTTATTGAAACAAGCAGGCTGCCCTTTTGAAAATAAATTCCAGTAGCTTGCCACTGCATCTATATGATATCATCATATGCCCACACACTTGGCAAAGAATGTCATTCAGCCACTCTGAGGGTGAATAATCTTACTTCACTTTGTAGTGCTTTCTTCAGATTTCATTGCTTTGCAAAGCTATTTCTCCATTATAACAGTATTACTACACTCTTCAAAATTTGTCCATTGTCTTCAGGTTTAAGTTTAGGTGAAGTCTCAGAAGCCTTAGAAAAATATGTCTTGAAATATAATGGTTGGGATGTTTATTTTCAAGTATCCAGGTTAGGGACATCTTAGTGACACTTCTAAAGTGGTGATAATTTATGAGAAAAGACTCTAGGGGTTTATCTTCTACCATGAAGAACAACAAAATCTGAAGTAATTTGAAAACTGCTGAGCATTAGATTTAGAAGAACCAGAATATGGTGACTGCCATTTTGAGCCAGGTCAAGCAAGAGCAGAAGGAAAAATGGATTTTCTTCCGTAAAGATTGAAAAATAGGTTAATATAAAATCCTCATGACCAGAGACAAATTTCATATTTCTTACAGGAGAGTAAAGGACTAATACTTGCCAGGAGGAAGTGCAAATCTCTCAAAGTAAACATGTAAGCCATGACTTGGGGGAGCACTTGGCCTAATTTGTGAGCATTTCTTATCAATGGTCTACAAAGAACTTGTTAAATCTACAAGTAGAGTCTTAAAACTTCCCAGGGCCAAGTAACCTCAATGAATTCACTATCTGGATAAGCTGAAGTTCCTCATATCCAAGCAAACAACATCATTATTTCCATCCATGATGTCTGGCTTCTTGAAATCAGCTGGAATATTCAGCCCAGGCTCCATGTGACGTAAGTCTTCCTAGAAAGCTGGGTGGGGTTAATGGCACAGACTGGAGTGTCAGAGAAGAGCCAAGTGACACAGACCACATGCAGAAATTGTCTGTTATAAAGTAATTATTAAGTGCTTATTGGGCTAGATATTAGGAAAAAAACAAGAACCACGAACACAAAGTAGAAGAAGTATGTGTTGGTTTCAAAAAGCTTATGAAGCAGTTGGCAGGGGAAGACATGCATACAAAACCAGGCAGAAGATAATAAGTTTTATAACGTAACCAAAAGCCGGGTTATAAGGAACATTATGAGAACTGTAATTCAAAACATTGGTGATGAATTTCAACAAGCTGAGCTGGTTTTTAACATCTAATTACTAAAGGCTAATGTCAGTTATCTGAAAGCAAGCAATGTTGCAAGAAATGGTTAATATATGTCTTCAATGAAGCAGATTAGTTCCCAGAAGCCCAAGACTAGTTTCAAGGCATGATTGAAAGATAATGTCTCTTCCTGAAATACTCTGAAAAACATAGCAGGGATAGGTTCTTGTTCTTTAGGCCATTTGGCACAAACATGATGGGTCTTTTGGGACCTGACACTGTCACAGATAGACCAGTTTTTCAAGCAATATGTCCCAAATTATTTGCCAAGCCTCTTCTGCCTAAATGTTCTAACTCTGACTGGCCCAGTAGAAGAAGTGGTCAGAAATATATCCCTACAAATTAAGTTAACTTAAAGAGTGGTGAATACCTGATTTGAAAATGGAACAAAGAGGTCCTTAATATTTAGTAGAATATTTAAAGTTTAAGAGTCTCCTCTAAACTGCGACTAAAACATATACCATGTAATGAAATGTTGATGACATTTTGCATTATTCAATACTATCAACCCCAATGAGATTGCAGGAACTGGTCCTATTATATTTAACATTATTTTTATTAAAATTATATTTTTTACTATTAATGTTATCATAGTATTAACAGATTACTGTATATTCAGAGGGATGTTCCAAGATGATCAAAGGTTCATAATGTATGCCACAAATATAAGGAACAGTGGTTTAACAAAAAGAATATATTTAAAGCAAAAAAGTACTCTTCCATCCATGATGTATTTTAGAAATGAGGTAAGCATGCTTGTTCTGTGTCCCCAAAGTGTATGACTGAAGATAATGGGTAGAATTTTTAGGTGTATAAATTTAAGATAATTAATGTAAGTCCTTCTTAATATAAGCTGGCCAAAAGGACATATTGTGCCTCAATAGGTAATGAATCACCAATTATTGGAGGTAATCAGAATCAACATAAAAATGGGAAATGATACCATAGAGAGAATTCCCACAAGGGAACATGCAAGCAAATAAATTTACGTGAATAGATGTAGGAGATGTCTGATATTTAATGTCAATCTATTACACTATCTTTGCTTCAATGATTTTTCTGAATAACTTTAATAGTTAACCTTCACTGTCAATTTGTCTGTATTTAGAGTCTCCATGGGAACACATCTCTGAATGAGTCTATCAGAGTGTTTCCATAAAGATTAACTGAGAGGGAAAGCCCCATGCTGAATGCAGGCAGTACTATTGGTCAAAGATTAAAATCAGTATGGCAGTTTCTCAGGAAACTGGGAATCAACCTACCTCAGGATCCAGCAATACCACTCTTGGGAATATACCCAAGAGATGCCCAACCGTACTACAAAAGCATTTGAGCTACTAT
>JAQHUG010000260.1:1771357-1784286 GCA_028555095.1 Dicrostonyx torquatus | reverse complement strand
CTAATTTTCTGAGAAATCACCACACTGGCACACAAAGGGGTTGTACCAGCTTGCATTTCCACCAGCAATGCAGAAGTGTTCCCTTTTCCCCACAACCTCTCCAGCATAAGTTGTCATCAGTGTTTTTGATTTTGGCCATTCTTACAGGTGTAAGATGGAATATCAGAGTTGTTTTGATTTACATTTCTCTGATGACTCAGGATGTTTAATTCAGATTTTAATTGATGCAATCATGTGCCTTAGGAAGGCAAGGTAAAACAGCAACATATCTTTACATAGTTAAATACGTGCAACACATTTTTGCATAGTTAAATACATATTCTACAACAAAAAAACTATTTAAGACAGAGAACTGACACTATGATGTGCCTATATAAATAAGCTTTACTAAAATAACCCTTCTCACCCACTAGCTTTCCACATATTAGTTACTTTTCTACATTTCGCCATTCCTTCAAAGCTAAACCCTCCTTTCGTTTGTCTTGTACTACCTCCACTGTTTATTCCCTTTTGTTAACATAACAGGTAAGCTCACAAGCTTAACGACTAATTGGTTTATTCTTTCTCCTACTTCTACTTTTTTACTTCTTTTCTGTGAAACACTTAGGTATATGTTAAACCAACCCTTTGTTCTATTAATCTCTCTTCTATCAGCTTAATTTGTAGGGCTTAGCTCCTGAATCTAAGAGAGTAGATGAAAATGATTTTCTACTACGTTTTAGTGCAAGTCCATTAGCCTCATGAGAAATAAAATCTCACCAACTCCCTTGTTGATTTTGTTCTGATATTTAAGGCTGTAACTCATATTGTACAAAATGACAATTTTATGCTATCAATCATGATGATTATTAGCTAAATATATGTAGTTTGATCCTACCTTTATTATTATAACCTGTCTACTTATGAAAGACATTTGCTGGAGGGTTGAGAATTGGAATAGTATTTTAGTAAAATAACTTGTCTGTTTAGTAAAAATATTTTTCCTCACTGATGACAGAGCAGAGTCATTCATTGTTAAAGATGAAAATTACAGTATCTTGGGAAGTAGATTTTTATAAATGTTTTTACAGCTCAGGACTAAAAGAACAAAAAATGCTAGTCATCTATGTTGTATATAATACTAAAAGGTGTAATATCTTAAAATTTTATTATCTACTTTAAGGGAATTATGTAATTTCATCTGTCATCTGCATGCTAAAAAGTATTACTTTGGAATGAAAGCAGTCATTTCCCTTTTAAATTAAATGGAACACTTGAACAGTAGCTGCAGGTTTTATCACATTGAATTGTACAGCAAAAGTCATCTATCCACCTTCAGATTTTCAAAGAAACAAAGCCTAGTGAATGGTGAAAATGCTACGGCAAGGAAGTCAGTCTTTTTCACATGTACTAAGCAAAGATGACATGTATATGTGTTAATTATAAGTGGAAAAACTCCAAAGACATTCTAAGAATCAATGAGAATCTTGCACAATTGTTTTTTGAACAGATGATTATGTGTTTGGTGATAAAGGAACTCAGAAAATGACATTATTATTTGGCAGTTTGTAAATTATGAACTTGGTAAAAATCTGAAGGATTCAAAGTGGAAAAAAACACATGGGTACCCTTTTAGATAGGACCATGTAGAGGATGATAGATTGGGAAATTTGTTTGCTACATTCAAATTTTCATCTGAAAATCCAAGGCTATCATGGCATTTCTCAGGGATCTATTCATCTTGTGTCTACATAGATCTACAGTGCAGTCCTGTGTGAGAAATAAAAAGGCCCTTGGGAGTTAGTTCCCCAACTGCCATTGAAGACCTATCAGAGTGAGATTTGAGAGATGGTTTGAGTCTGAGATTAGCAGCTTCAAAATAACACACCTTTATAAGCTCCCATGAATTAGGAGTGTGGAATAGCTTAGCTAGATTTTTTTAATTTTTTGGCTCCCGCCAGACTATAATCCAGATGTTGTCTATGGCTGCAGATCCCCCAAATTTGATATAGTAATTATATTATTCCAAAGTTATTCTTGTTTTTGGAACAATATATCTCTATGTTTTGTAGTAGTGAACATGCAGCCATTTCAGTAGCTATTAGTAAGAGTTGCCCTCTGATCCTAGAGGCTACAGAGTACTCTATCCTTTTGCACCTCTCCATAGGCTCTCTTATAATATGGCAATGAAACAAATCTCAGATTGCTAAAATAATGTCATCTATATATTTTACTGTTTAAAGAAATCTACACAAATAGGTAGAAAATATTTAGTGGTTATGTTAGAACATTTCATAATTACAAAGGTAATTCATATTCCACTGTTCTCTAGTGGAATTCTATTACCTCTAGTTTTTATCTTAAAGAATTATATATCAAAGAAATGATCACTTACTGAACTCTTTAAATTATTTCTAGAAATCTTAAAGCAAGTTGCATGTAGAGAGCACTTACACCTAACAAAGACATGCAGTTTAGACTTTAGTTTTACCACAACTTGAAGTCAACATTTGTTTCTAGGACCTTGTTATTCATTCAGATGTCTTAATACATGTCAGAAAGAGTAGATTTTTGTCATAAAACCCTGTATCAACAGTCTTTGTTTAGCTTCAGAAAAAAATGAAGATTGATTCCTTTCTGAAATTTCTTGATTTATTGTATTTATTTCACAAAATTTCCAGTCATTTAGCTGTATTCAACAACCCCTTTCCCACTGCCTTTCTAAAAAAATATGCCATTAGGAATCACATTCTGTTTTAACAGAATGTCTTATTCTTAACTACTGTCTAAAGGGTGGTCTTCAGAAGGCAATTCTATTACTTCTATAAAAAAAGTATGTGATTTCTATGGACAGTCATTAAATAGGACATATCATTCATTTCTTCTTCATGAGTTGGCTTTAAAAGTATTAAGCTTCTTCTATTTGGTCTTATGGCAAATTTGCTCTATAGGAGTGGTTCTCAACCTGTAGGTTGCAAGCCCATTGGGGGTCAAATGACACGTTCACAGAGGTCACATGTCAGATACCCTATATATCAGATATTTACATTACAATTCATAACAGTATCAACATTACAGTGCTGAGGTAACAATGATGATTATTTTATGGATGGGTGTCATCACAACATGAGGAATTTTATTTAAGGGTTGCAGCATTAGAAATGTTGAGAACCACCACTCTACAGGGATATACATAGTCAACTTTGTGTAAGGGCTTCTGAATTTTTTAGATATCTAGTGAGTCATTTACAAAAATATTTTGATGGTACTCAGCCTCATCAGAGAAGCACTCTCCTCTAGGCTTTTATGTTTTCTGTCCCTTTCCTTTGCTCATAAGGTTATTCCTTAGCACATTGACATGGTTCATGTCTCCTTCCGATCTCAGCTTTTGTGTTCTTATCAGAATACATCTGCTGAACAGCCTGTCTAAAACTATTCACATTCTCCCCTATTCTTCGCCAATCCAGTTGCTCAAAATTGTTGACAACCAGGACTACACATCGTGACCCAAGATGTGGTTACTAGGTTTTTCTTGACAGTAAGATGGCCCTAAGGGTAGGTCCACACTATCCACACAAATGGTTAGGATGTGCAAACATACTTCTGCTCCTTCTTTTGAATTAGGAGGTTTGACCTTGGGAGTCCATTACCTTTAGGATACTTGGTCTAGGGTGGTTTTACTGCCTAAACAACAGAATGATAGTGAATGAATTAATGGTTTGATGGCTCAAAGTAAAGAAGTAATAACTGTTAGAGATGCCCTTTTTATCATGTTTATAAAAGTCTTTTGTTGCCTTCTTCCCCCTTTTGTATTAGGGTATAAAAGTGTATGGAAAATTAACTGTGGGGATTTCAGCATTCACTTAAACTTCCTCCTGATATTTTCCTATGTTTCTGTTATATTATTTTTCACTCGTACCTTTGTCCTCTTTACTAATTTTCTGACCCACATCTCCCTACCCTAATAAGTGGTATTTTTGTCAAACTTTGTCTCGGACAGCTATATCTTGATATCATATATTAAATGATTTGGCTTTGAGTTGCATGAATCTCTACCTAGAATATAAACTAGGTACACAACAACTTCATCTCCTTTTACTATCTGAAATTATGACTACCCCAACTCAATACATCTCAATAATCATATATTCTAATAGAATGAATGGTAGACATGAAACAATGAATCCAAATTAACCCAAATTATATATTCTATAGTGCATGAAGCCTGAAAGAAATCAGGTACAGCTCTGCAAGTTCAAGGCTACCCTGTGCTACACAAAATCAATCCAGAAATAGATCCAGGTGGTGGTGGCTCACACATTTAATCCCAGCTTTTGGGAGTCACACATCTTTAATCCCAGCATTAGGGAAGCAGAGACAGGAGCAATATGGCTGGGTGGAGATAGAAATATAAAGGGGAAGAGACAGGAACTGAGTTGAGTGTGGAGTCTAAGGATTCATGGAGATAGGTCTCTCCCTTTTGGTCTGAAGATTTGGCAAAGGTGAAAGGTCTCTCTAGTGGTTGGCTGCTTTGCTCTTCTGATCTTCAGCTTGAACTCCAATATCTGTCTCTGGGTTTTTGCTATTCAGGCTATACAGGCTTACCAATTTAATTTGTTTTTATATTATTCTTGCTGGTCATAGGATTTACTGCAATGAAAGTATTGTTTTACTCTAATGAAAATGGTAGTAAGCTTCAAAGTAGGTACCCAAATTCACTTACTCTAAGGAACAAGAATAATTAAGTATAAACCATGCTTCTAATGGTATACAAATGATGATAGAAGATATAAAAAGGAAGCCACATCTGGAAGCTCTCATGTATTTCTCTTGGTGGCTTGGTGGTGGACTGATTGCTCAAACCATAAGCAAAAAATAAACATTTCTAGTATGTTGCTTTTTAATCTAGGTATTTGGTCACAGCAACAAGAAAATTAACACATGAACTATATAAACTTGAAATGATTTCATATTTTCTCTATAATTCAGGCATCTCATTCAAATGAGAAGAACACACACACAAACACACAACCACACACACATTACACACACATAGCATTACAACATATCGTTTCAATTTATATATACACCATAAAATGACCAAATCAGACTAATTCTCTGTGACCTGAAACATTTATATTTCTTTGTCTCAAAAGTACTTAAAATCCTCTAGGAAATATACCATATACTATTACTAGCTGTACTTACCTTGACATGTGTGGTGGTTTGAATAAAAGTGGCCTTCACAGTTTTGTATATTTGAATACCTGGATGCCCAGTTGGTATAACTGTATAACTGTTTGGAAAATACTATGAGGTGTGATTTTTTTGGAGGAAGTGTATATCACTGTGAGCTCTAGCTTTGAGGTTTAAAAGTCCATGCTGTTCCCAGTTAGATCTCTGTGCCAAAATGTAAGCTTTCTGTTACTTGCTCTAGTGCCATGCCTGCCTGATATCTTCCTACTGTGATGAACTCTAACCCTCTCAAACTGTAAGCCCCAAATAAAATTTTCTTCTGTAAGTTGCCTTGCACATGGCATCTTATCACAGCAGTAGAAAAGTAAGAAATCACTTAATAGAATAAAATAACTTACTCATTCTGTTTATCTACAATTTAGTACCATTTACCAGTATCTGTCCTTTCCTTGTCTCCTAACCTACCACTTATGGTAAATGTGCAACCTTCTTCTTCAGTAAATTTTACTCTTAAAAACTCAATCTGTGGTTGTTAACAGAAATTACCACTTGACTAAATTTCTGTACTACAGATCTTTCAACCATTTTCACAATGATTCTTGATAACAAAGTTTTATATTTATATACAACCACAGACTATACATTTAATAGGCTGTATATTATAGCAGAAAGAGAAAATATATGTGATTTTCAACTATTCCTTATTCTAACCCATATTTGTTTTGAGCCTACCATGATCCAAATAATAATGCTGCAGTTAAAACAGTAGTTATTCCCACATTTTCCTCACTCATTTCTTCCAATATGTAAAAAAATCCTACTGGGTTTGGTGTAGCATCATAAATAGGGAAGAGATGATTATTGAATTAAGTGTGGAATTCAGAAAAGAATTCTCCAAGGATGGGAACATAAGCTTGTTAGAATTTCTACTCTTAGTAAACATGTATTTGGTATGCTCATCTGTCATGGAAAATATACTGTTAGTCAGATAGGTGACTCAACACTATAATAATAATAATTTCATCATCTTGTTTCATTGTTCTCTGAACTCATCACATTTGAATGATCTGAAAAGGAAAACCCCTTGTAAGCAAAAGAGGTGGGCCAAGCTCATAACATAACCTATAAAATAAATAATGCTATCTTATGGTTTGTTCACTTTTTAAATAAACAATATTACTCAATTCAGTTCAACATGATAAATCAAAACAAAATAAAGTATGAAGAGAAACTTCCTGGATACTATTATACATCTGTCAATGCTAGTAATATAATATACACAAAGAGACCAAGATTACATTTGCAATATAAAATGTCTCTGAAATATGACCTCTTTGTATGTTGTGTATTCTGAAAATAGAATCAATGACTAGCAGGTTCAAACATGTTTCTTCAATAAATGAAATCACTAGGATCAGTACCCCATCTGAATCTACACAAGAATCTAGGCTAACTTTTGGTCTGTCAAAGTAAAATGCCTGCTTTAAGCAAGAAATTATAAACCTTGACAAATAGCTTCCTATAAACATGCCTGAGATTTTTCTCTAAATCTGTAAGGAACACACACACACACACACACACACACTTACACTCACACCCGAGACTACTTTAAACAGCTTTATTTTATTACCTGAAAATGCTCCCAAATCACTATTTAAGGAAAATATTTTTACTTGTGAAATTACAGGATATTTTACAATTTAAATCAAGCAAATTGGTGATATTTTAGGGTGATAGGAACTTAAATTCAAGGATAAAAACAATCAATATCACTGAATTGGGATGTAGCTCAGTTCTCATAGTGCTTGCCTGGAATGTATGTACCACCAGTACAGCATTAAAAATACTGAGCATGTTGCCATGAGTTGGCACTCTGAAAACTCAGGAGTTAGAAGCAGAAGTTTCAGAAGTTGAAGGTTATTCTCCACTGGATACCAAGTTTAAAGTCATATAGAGCTACATGAGACCCAGTTTCAAAATGAAATAAAAGAAAATGAATAACAAAACAATTGTTACTTTTAACAGCTTAATATCAGCAGAATAAACAACCTCTGGTTATACTTCATTCTTACTTTTTATCTATTACACAACATAATTTTCCTCATGTCAAATCATAAGAGGATTTAAATGCAGAGGGTTTTGAATATCATGGTAAATATTAAAGGTTTCTTGACACTAGGGTTTGCAGTTTGTTATCATTCTCAGTATGGTCTTAACAGTTAGCCAGTCAATTGTTGGTGCTCTCCCTTCCTAGAATAAAGGATTTTTCAAATTAAAATTGAGATAGTTTCAAACAAGTTTATTTTTTATTTTTTTTATTTTTTCTTTATTGTTAAAAGAAAAATTTACATTTCCTCTTCTTGTCCCAGGCCCTCCTGCTCCCCCACTACCCCACCTCCCTCCCTCTGCTTCCTTAAGCTGGGGCAGGATACACTGCCCTGTGAGAAGCCCAAGGCCCTCCCCCCTCCATCCCAGCCTAAGAAGGTGTGCATCTATATAGAATAGGTTCCCAAAAAGCCAATACATGCAGAAGAGATAGATAGGTCCCTGTGCCATTATCATTGGCTTCTCATTCATTCCCATTGGCAGCCACATTCAGAGAGTCCGGTTTGGTCATATGCTCCTTCAGTCCTGGTCCAGCTGGATTTGATGAGATCCTGATAGATCAGGCACACTGTCTCAGTTGGTGGGCCAGTCCCTCACAGTCCTGACTTCAAACAATTTTAAATGAATACATTTTCTTTCATAAAATTCTGATCTTATTGTCCTTGGGGTTTTTTGTTTGTTTCTTTGGTTTCTCCCTATGAATTGCAACAGTCTTATGGAAACTTTCCAGAGACCAAAGTTTGGTAATCTCTGAACTGTATGTATTCCTAGATTCCTTCCAACACTGTCATTCTATGAGTGAGTTCTATACTAGAAATTTATTTAACAGGTCTTAAGAATCACTGAATATTTTAGTAATGGCAAATGACAATATCAAAGCTGTTTCAGGGAGTTATATAAGAGATCTTGTTAGTTTAAAGGCAGGTAATTCAATCTTGAAAAGTTGGACTAAATGCATATGGTGCCACAGGTTCTAGGAGGCCTGAAAGGATAATGTGAAAGCCAGAACTCCATGGGAAGGGTTAAATTCTTTGTCAGATTCTTGCCTTACCTCAGATCTATTCGTCCCATTCTCTCCTCTAGGAGGATTTTCAGGAAGAGGACTCAAAAACACTTTCTTTATTTTTGACTCAACAAATCTAAACCACCAGTGTTAATGTCTCTTAGAGAAAGATAGTATATTATTTATATTTTGCTGAATAGAAGAAGAACTAATTGCTTCAATGGGATGAATCATACAGAGGAAGCATATGCTAATGAGTTATATAAATCAGTACTTGGAGAGGTCAGAAGTGAAAACAGTCCCTACCATGCCATAAAATCAAATCTGGAGGATTCAAACAATATCAGAGAAAAAATAGCCCCTTTTACACCCTGGGCTATTTTTGCTTCAATCCTTTGCAATAAAATTACAAAAACTGCATGGTGTGTCATGTGAAATTCTATAAAGATCTGCTGCTCTCCAACATTCTTGTGACAAAATTCTCACAACTCTGCATTTGTTGCATCTGCACAATTTGGAGTTTTAAGGGCAAAATGTGTGGATGCCTAAAACTTCATTTTGCTCACCTCACATTACTTTAATTTGTTCAAAGAGAAAAACCACAGAATGTTAGAGACTTGGATAGATCTGGGAAATTAGTAGGTGTTGAGGTCTCAAAGTATTGAAACAAGAATTCAGAATTTTAAAATGATTTACCACTTAGAATTTTGCTCCTCCCATTGTTCTGGACTAACACAACCAGAGCACTGTGCAACTCCATATGTCGCAAATTGATGGCATTCATTTTGATTTCATCTATCATCACGTGATTACTGCAAATGTTGTACCAGCTTGCTAGACAAATAATTTTAATTTTAGAAGTGCATTATGGCGTGACCAAACTAGTAGACTTGCTGGAATATTGAAGTGGAACATAGGGGTTATCCCCTTTTACCATAATTTTCTCCCACATATGTCTTTATGATAATAATAGTTTAGCATTGTCAATATTTTAAGTGTATTAGTTCTAACTCAACTAGTCTCACAATTCTATGAATAGTGACATAGCATTATTTTATAAATGAAAGCAAATAGAAAGCTTAAAATTAAAGTTCCTAGACCAAAAGCTGGAAAAATAGAAATTAAAAGTCAAGATACCTGGCTCAAGAACAGGATTTCGCAAGCATTCTAATGCTGTGCTTCTTTTATACAGTTCCTCATGTTTTGGTGATCCCCAACTATAAAATTATTTTGTTGCTGCTACATAGCTGTAGTTTTTCTACTGCTGTGAATGGCAATGTAAATAACTGATATGCAGGTTATCCTATATGCAATCCCTGTGAAAGGGTCATTTGACCCCCCCCAAGGAGTCACAACCCACAGATTGATAACCACTTGTCTAGAGTCTTCATTTCATTCTAATTTAAGACAACAATTTGAAGGGAAGTCACAGAACTCACTCTAAACTGGATGTGGAAGATTTTCTGGTTTGCAACAAGGCAACTAAAACGTTTAATAAGACAAGAATCAGAGAACCTTAAAAGCAACAGGATAGTCCAAGGTTATGACAAGATGACCTGCTGAAAATAGAAGGGAACACATGAAGAATAGCTTGATGGATGACAGAAAAACAGATAATTACCATGGAAGCTATTAAACCAAAAACCTTCCTAGAGTAATTTCTATCCAGAAGATATTCAGCAGTGTTTAGTAAGATTGGGTGAGGGGTGTAGGGTATGTCTGGTACTTGTGTTTAGGGGCTAGGAGCAAAGCATCTTGCTAAATGGTGAATTCTGCACACAACTCCTTCATATCACAACCAGTATCTGGCCCCCAATGTCAGAGCTTTCTGATTATCCTCTTGACACAGAGGACAAGGTGAGTAACCACTCTATGATGAAGGATTTATTCATCTGTTGCACTGTGGTAATTTTTCAATTATATATTTGTAATGAGGAAAGGGCTTCTAGAATTTTTCCTTATTTTGTTGTGAAACTTTTTATATAATTACCCAGTATATAGAGGTATAAAATAAATTACAAATAAAATATGTAGTGGTATAGATATTTAAGAGTTTATTTTATAACAATTATTTTATAAAAATTACTTGACATATTTGTGTAATTTAACATTAAAGATAAAAGCAAATGTGATAATAATGAGATGGGCATGCTTGTTTATGTTACATACAGAAGTAAATCTTGGGTTTATGTTTGATTATTCAGGATATAGAGAATCTTCCTAAATTTTCAGAGTTGAATGATACGTTGATTTTATAATTGTCAGTGCTAAGGACAAAACTCCACATAAGTACACAATTTAAAAATGGCAGTAGTAGGTTCTGATAAACCCTTTAAGTGTGTCCAATAACCCCAGATTACACCACATCCCTGAGCTTTCTATCCCAGCCTTTGGAAGAAGACTTCTGCTTTACTAGAAGCCAGGCCAGATCTAGGGACCCCATGTCTACAACTTCAGATGAATTCAGCTTTACTGAGGCACAAACCCGATATAGGGACCCCAGAGATGGCAGCTATATTGTAGGTCAGGCTGTTCCAAGGTAACCCAGAGGCCAAACCAGATCTAGGAATCCAAGTCTACCCTCCCCACCCCAGGGCTCCATATATTAGAATATAACTTCAGAAAAGGACTTCAACCTTACCAGAGGCCAGGGCAGATCTAGGGACCCATAGCCCCACAAGTCCAGAGGGAAAACCCTAATAAACCTGAAGACACACTTGTCACCAGAACCCTTGGCCATTTAAGCTATAAGGTCAGGGAGAAAATAGAAACCAAGGAACACAACACCAATCTAACAAAGACAAATGCAGAAATGAGCACCTGGAGCTATAGTCATTCCATATTCAGAAGCCTAAACACTAGAGTAAGAACACAATCAATAACAGCGACAGCAATACGTCATCACCAGAACCCAGCTATCCTATGACAGCAAGACAAGAATGAAGCAACACAGCTGAAGCACAAGAAAATGACCTTTAAATTTACTTTATGAAGATGATTGAGGTCCTTAACGATGTTATGAACAAATGAACAAATCTCTTATGGACATTCAGGAAAAGAAAAAAATTGGAAGAATTTAATAAATCCCTAAGAGAAAACCAAGAGAAACAAACAAACAGATAAATGAAACTGTTCAAGACCTGAAAATGTAAATAGAAGCAATAAGGAAAACATAAATGGAGGGAATCCTGGAAATGGAAAATCTGAGTAAGTAAACAGGAACTACAGATCACCAACAGAATACAAGAGATAGAAGACAGATTCTCAGGTATTGAAGACATAATAGGGAAATTAGATTCATCAGTCAAAAAATGTTAAATCTAAAAATTTCTTAACAAAAATTATCCAGGAAATCTGGGACACCATGGAAGACCAAACATAGGAATAAAAGAATAGAAGAAGGAGAAGAAATGGGGCTCAAAAAACCCAGAGAATATATCTACCAAAATCATAGAAGAAAATTTTTCTAATCTAAATAAGTACATGTCTACAAAGTTACAAGAAGCTTACAGAGCACCAAGTAGATTGGATCAAAAAAGAAAACACCTTCCCCACATAATAATCAAAACATTAAACATACAGAACAAAGAAAGAATATTAAAATGATAAAGGAGGAATAAAGAATCCAAAATATCTAAAATAGTTCTGTACAATAAGAGAACTTCCAGAGGTATCACAAAACCTGATTTCAATCTCTACTACAGAGCTATAGTAATCAAAACTGCATGGTATTGGCATAGATACAGACAGATAGCTCAATGGAATCAAATTGAAGACCCAGATGTAAATCCACACACCTATGTAACCTGATTTTTGACAAAGAAGCAAAGATTATACAATGGGAAAAGAAAAGCAACTTCAACAAGTTGTTCTGGTTTAACTATATGTCAGCATACAAAGCAATGCAAATAGATCCATATCACCCTGCACAAAACTTATATTCAAGTGGATCAAATTACCTCAACATAAATCCAGATATACTGAACCTGACAGAAGACAAAGTGGGAAAAAAAATCTCAAACACTTTGTCACAGGAGACAACTTCCTGAATAGAACAACAATAGCACAGGCACTACATCAACACTTAATAAATGGGACCTCATGAAATTGAAAAGTTTCTGTAAGACAAAAGACACTGTAGATAGGACAAAATGGCAGCCTAAAGAATGTATAAAATTGTACAGCCTCTTTGGAAGTTGGTGTGGCAGTTTCTCAGAAAATTGGGAATCAACCTACCACAAGAGCCCGCAATACCATTCTTGGGAATATACCCAAATGATGCTCAAGGGCACTTGCTCAACTATGTTCCTACCAGATTTATTTTCAATACATAGAACCTGAAAACAACCCAAATGTTCCTCAACTGAGGAATAGAAAAAGAAAATGTAGCATATTTATACAATGGAGTATTACTCAGCTGTTAAAAACAAGGACACCAGGAAATTTGAAGGCAAATGCATGGAACTAGAAAAAAAAAATCATCCTGGGTAAGGTAGCCAAGACTGAGAAAGACAAAAAAAGGATAATTGTGCTACAATCCATAGCCCCAGGGAAACTAGGTAACAAGGAGGGCTCATGGTGGATACCCAGATCTTCCTGGGACAAAGAAATAGAAGAGATTTTGTGAGTGGACGAGGGCAGGTGG
>JAQHUG010000260.1:1748030-1770647 GCA_028555095.1 Dicrostonyx torquatus | reverse complement strand
GCAGGGGGAGGGCAGTGGGGTAGTGGGGGAGCGGGAGGGCCGGGAACAAGGGGAGTAAATGCAAATTTTTCTTTTAACAATAAAAATAAAAAAAATAAAAAAAGAAGAGTTCAGGAATCTGCAGATGAGGAGGAAGAGGAGAAAGTAGTGTAAGAGCCAGAGGAGTCAAGGACACCATGGGAAGACCCACACAATCAACTAACCTGGGGTCATAGGTACTCACAGGGACTGAATGGACAACCAGAGAGCTTGCATGGGACTGACATGGACATTCTACATATATGTTACATAATGGGAACAGGGGCTGACTTGAACACTTTTACTGGCTTTTGGGATCCTACTACTCATACTGGGTCACCTTGATCAGTCTTAATACATGGAGATATACTCAGTGTTACTGCAATTTGATATGCCATGTTTTATTTGAAACTTATTGGAGACCTACCCTTTTCCAGATGGAGATGGAAGAGGAGAGGACTGGGGGAGCTGGGGCTGAGAGGAGGGACTGGAAGAGGAGAATAGGGGGAGGTTGTGGCTGGTATATAAAATAAACAGATGAATAAAAAATGCCCCCAGAAAGAAACAGAAAAAACATGAGAGAAGTATATTTAGGACCATTTCAGTAATTATTGGAAATTCTGTCTTATTCCCAAGACAGATTTCAGTTTACAGATCTTTCTGAAACTCAAGTCAACAACTCAAACAGCAATTTAAAAATCAAATACTCTAAAATAATACAATTCAAAGATACACTAATTGATACTTACATGGTAAGGAATAAGGACAAGAAAATATTGAAAGTCTATTTTCTATAATTAAACTCTGTTGTTACCTTAAGAGCATAAACTTTTGATTGCACAACCAAAACCCTTGTAACTCATAATATACAATTTTCTTTACTCAAGCTGTAGTGTCTCAGTCAGTGGTCACTGTGTCACATAATATGCCAGCATACCTAGTTCAAGGGCACATATTCTGTTTTCAGACTCAGCTGCAATAATATTGTGTGATGAAATATAGGACAGCATTCCTATTTCAGATTATTATTTTTAATCATTGTCTGCTCAAGAACTTTTCCTCTTGCCAAAGGTTTGTGGCACCACATTCAGCAACATGACCCCATATAGGGTCACACCCACAGTGTAAGAAGCTGTACCTTATATCATCAACATACTTAATAACTTAATTTTAAGTGATGTTTATTGAGAAACTGTGACCTAGAAGCATGATTTTATGACCAGCCCTGACCAGAAAACCATTATGAGGTGAAAGAAATTTTGCATAATGATGATCACACAGATGAAGTATGCATTACAACAGCTCAACCAACAACAGAAACCCAATTTACTATTTTGAGTGTTTGATCAGACATTGTACACAGCTCTTTATTACACTGTGTTGCTTAATCTTCAAAGTGAGTCTGTAATGTAGTTAATACGTGTAGCCCCATATTACATTATTGAAAATGAGGCTCAGAGAAGTTAATTACCTTGTCTGGAATCACATAAGTAAAAAGTGACCCAATATGAGGCCACAGAAAGTCTGTTGAACTCATTGATACACATCATTACACTCTGCAATATGTATTCAGTTATCTAAAGGTTTGCGCATGGTTCAAAAATCAGAAGCAAGGCCTAGAAACACATAAATCTCTTTCTAATTTCCAGTGTGTGTATGTGTGTGTGTGTGTGTGTTTTCATGAAGAATGAAGAATTTGTAGGGAAGAAAGACTAATATAAATCAATGAATTTCAAAAAGATTTTCACCTAGCAGGAAGCTCTGCATGCCATTTGATGAAAGAGACCATTGGGAATCAGTTTATTTCAAACTGAATTCCACATGCACATTCCTTTCAGACTCAACAGCTAGCTGTCTGTCTCACCAAGGACAAACTGTGTATGATCTCGGCTAAAAGTGAAGAAAGCTGTTTAAAACTGTCCCTTTCAACAATTCTACCTAGAGAAAAAAATACCTACATTTACAATTCTTTTTCTATGTTAAATTATTGTGCCATGAAGTCCCTAAAAACTGCTTTAAAACTAGAGTAGGACTCTCACCCTTATACACAAGATACTTACGATATACAGAGGCCAGAATGCATCTTAAAAAGAACCCATACAATGAAAGCCACTTCTACTCCAGCTAGCTTGTGACATCAGTGTTATTCCTATCCCTTACAGCCAACATTACAAAGGCCCAACAGTCTTCTTAAGGTCCTTTCAAGTCAGATTTCATTTTTCCGCTGTCACAAAACGTAGCCTCAGTCAGTATGACATCTGCTTCCACATTTGGCAGAGGGCTCTTTCTTCTGTGGCAATGAAAATGAAGGTCCATTCTTTTCTGATAGATTTTAGGGCTTATTCATGCACAGAGCCTTTGTTTCCTCGTGGCTTACACTAGTACAGGGAAGTATCTCAATACTCCAGTCTTTTTCCTTTTTCTTATTTTTATGACAAAATCCACTGTTCATATAAATCAAAAATGAAATGCCTAGAGTTCATCCATTGTATTGCATGTTCAAAGCTCTCAATATTACTTAACTCTTTTCATTTCATTTCATTTTCCAGGGACATGGCATCATTGAGTCCTGTTTTATCGGAGTTAATAAATTGCATTTCCTAATACAATCAGAGTTTATTAGGGCTATGTGAGAAGCGGATCGCTCAAATGCCTTGTAGGCTTTATACTCAGTGGTCTCTGCTTCTATTAAGCAGTGTGTTCTCACTCCCTCCCTCCATCCCTTCTTCTCTCTGTGTAGGTTAACATTACAGAGTTATACAAGCAGGGCTGAGAATGTGATGGATACCATTCTGACCTTAACAGCCCACATAATACCTTCTTATTAGAAGGCTGTCAGAAATGGGACAACAGGTTTGCCCTAAGTTTCAAATGCCTTATTATCCTGTTGTTGTGCTTTCTGTATTGTTCCCTTGGATTGCTATGCAGACAAACAGCTTAGGTACTTATGCTGTGACTAGCACACACCACTAGTTGATGTCTTTTAATTCAAGTTAGAAGAGTAGGTAAATGTAGCCTGAGGATACGTCTTGTGAAATATGCCTTAGCCTCAAATCAATATGCCAGCAGCTGGTAGAACAGGCTAATCAGTTATACTTTGAAGATGGAGCCGTTTTTGAGAAGCAGAGTGTTGTGGCAAATTTACTTACTACACAATCACATACTGAAACATTTCAGATGCATATTTCATATCATTATGCTCACATTCAATGCCAATTATAGATTATACTTGAATCAAATCAAATGAATCAAAACCAAACAAAGTTAGTTCTGTTTTTTTTTTTAAGTCAACTTTACACTCTCTTGATGTTCAAGCAAAGACTAATTAAGGCATTTAACCGGGATTCTCAGGATATCCTAGTTTCTCCTTCAGTGAAATTCTGGGAAACAGAAAGGACAGTATAGACATATGGGATAGCAAATCGATTCTGCCTTCAGATGTTACCTCTCACATCACTTCCTATCTCTAGTTAAATCAAACGTGGTTTTCCTTCGCCTAGACTGGACTGGACTGCCTTGTCAACATTTGATCAGTATGAGGATGGGGACACGTAAAGTATCACTCCTATCCTAAATAATATTAGCTGACATTTATGGGGTGTTTATTGCAGGACAGACGTTATTCTCAGCAGCTTACATGCAACTCATGACTCCTCAAGATACAGATGTATGTTAGACAGCTTTATAACGCTTACACCATTATTCTTCCAATCTATAAGCAATCTAGGCAGAGCGAGATTAACTTACTAGTTGTTTCCACCAGAATCTGAAATGTATTTCCACAGGATCATATGTTGAAGGTTTATGTGCCAGCTGCTGTTATTTGGGGGATGTAATGGAAACCTTAGGGTGTGAGACTAGTTAGAGAAAATCAGTTGTTGAGATATGCCTTTGAAAATGCTACTCTGACCCTTGGCCCATCATATCTAGAGGTGAGTATTTTTGTTCCACCATTCCCTTCTGCCATGATGGCCCGCTTTGCCAGCAGCATAGAGCTGCCACTGATAGAATGAGAGTTCCGAAGTCATAAGTCAAATGCATCTTTTCTCCTTTATGTCGATTTGTGAGCATCTTTGTTAGTTTTTTTTTTTTATAGCTGTGCTTAAACAGCATGACCAAAAGCAACTTGGGAAGGAAAGCATTTCTTTCACCTGACACTTCCAGGCAACAGCTCCTCTCTGAGGGAAGTCAGGGCAGGAACTTTAAGCAAAGCAGGAACCTGGGAGACAGGAGCTAATGCAGAGGCCTTGTAGGAGTACTGATTACTGGATTAGTCCTCAAGATTTGAGCACCAGTACCATAAGCCCATTGGTGGCACCACCCACAGGGAGCTGGTCCCTTCCACTTCAATTACTGATAAAGAAAATGTCCCATCAGCTTCCCCATAGGCCATTCTGGTGCGGCATTTTCTCAATTGAGGTTCCCTCTTCCAAAATGACTCAAGCTTGTTTCAAGTGGACATAAAACTAGCCAGCACAGTGAATGTCTGTACTAGAGAAGATACTCAATTACACAAAAGTGAGTGCATGGTACATGCCCACTAAATGGACATTTGAAATGACTCAAGTTAGAAGTAATCTAAATGCCTATCCTAGTACATTTTTCCCCCATTGGGCTAGTTAGATAGGTGTTAAAACCATGACTTTCAAAACTTTACAAAGTTTGGAAATATTCATGACACAATATAAGTTTTACAAAGCAGTCTACAAAATTGTAAAACAATACCATTATAAAGATAAAACTTTTTAAGGATATTTTTAAAAGACTAAAAATTATAACAAACCATGAAAAGAATTGTATGGCAGTAGGTTTATCAGGCTAAGATCTTTTAAATTTTATTATATATTTTCTGAAAATTTCTCATTAACTGCCTTTTTTATAAACAACATTAAATAAAAATATGCTTCAAAGACCCTGTCACCTCCATGTAAGGTTAGCCTTGTCACAGTTGATAGAGAGTCCCAAACTCCCTAGCTGTGTCTAATGGCTTTCTGGGGATAAATAAGCATTCTCAAGGACTGTGCCTCTTCAACATAACTACCCAACCAATCTTGTATAGCATCTGTTCTACCTCTGAGGATTCCTCATTTTTTTCAACCAAGAAGTTATGTCAGATTGATTGCCTAGGCTTCAGTATATGGTCAATTGTTATACTTCTTTTTATTTTTTTAGATGAAATATGACACACTAGACCTTGGTTAGAAAGATGAGATCTTTTTTATGATAGAATGGAAATTTATAAAATTTATACCCAAGAATAATATAATATCACAATCAATTAACAGAGCCCCCTAACTTAAAAGATAAACTTAATTGTGATATATTTCTAATTTTTCTTTAAATCAATCAGTATTGGACCTTCATTTAGATTGAATAAAAAACAAGCTTAGTATTATGACCTAAATGATACTTCAAATATTTCATCCTAAAAGCTTACATTCTGTTTTGTGTCCTGATTCAAGTTTTATAACTATAGCTATATTATGTGGTTCATTAATAGTCAAGGGAGAACAGGGTGAGTTTGCTCTGAGTTTATTCCAGGCAATTATGCTCTGCTCTGGGAAGCTACCCAGTTGCCTTCTAATCTCCTGAAGAAAAGCGGTTAGGAATAAAGAACTAGATGTGGCTAAAAACACCATCAACATTTAGCTATGAGAAGTTGTGAGGAAAAGAGGCGAGAAAATTACAAGTAATGATAGAAAAGGGGAGAAAATTAAGATAATTAAAATATTCTAATGAAATATTTCCAAATAGGCTCCTCTTTGAAGTTACTGTGTTATGGTCTTTGCCTGCAAAAATGGAAATAACAGTTCTTAACATTTGCCTCCTAGGTATTAAACATGTCTCATAAGGTTATATAATAAAAACTGATTTATATGTAAGCCAAAGAAGTAAAGTATTATTTTTGCAGACTAAAAAAGATAAATCATTAAAACAAAACTTAATTTAAGCAGTCAGATAATAGAGTTAAATCAGGTAAAGTTTCCCTAATTTGGATTATTTATAATCACTGGAAATATGTGGATGAATGAAAGGGTAGGTCAACAAGTATGCTCAATTTTAAGAAGTCCTAAATAAATATATTCAAAACAGTCCTGAGTAAATTGACATCAGACACAACAAAAGCAAGTGTGCAAGAATTTAAGACTTAAGTGGAGTAACTGATGTATTTGGAAACAGTCTTCATCCAAGCTAGCAGGAAGTAAGGAGCTTCAGGTTTACATGAACAAATTTTGTCAACAATAAGCCATAAAAACCTACAAGATCATAAGCTAAATAAAGTAGCAAACATCCACAATTTCTTCTGCACACAGTATGTTTGTTACAAAGTGACTACTTTATTTTCACATTTGATGAAGATATTTTTCCTTTACTCTTAGAAACTTTCGTACATGTGTACAATATATCTTGATCACATCTACCTTCCCACCCCATTTCTCCGACTTCATTTACTATAATAACATCTCATTCCCATCTTCATGTATTCCCTTTTAGTAATCAACTGAGTCCACTGACTGTGTCCATATATAAGTGGGTGCAGAGTCATTCAAACAATTATGGGGAACCTTTCAGTGGCTTCCCCCAAAGAAAACTGACTCTACCTGCCCCAGTAGCAATCAGTTGCCAACAGTTCCTCAGCTAGGCATGGGCCATTCAGAGCTCAATCACTCTTCATGCTAGAATTATTTTAATAGCTGGTTTTGTTCTTTGAAAATGTTATACATTTATACAATTCATGTTGCTTATATCCATCCACCATTACTGGTTTGATCTTGTTAGGTCTTGTGGAGGTAACTATAGCCACTATCGGTTCATGTGTGCTACATTCAGAGGACAACATTCCATAACAATCTTCCCCACATTCTGGCTCTTACATTCTTTCTGCCCTCTGCTGAGATGTTTACTGAGCCTTGAGAGTAGGTTGAATAAAGGTAATAATATGGATATCTCATCTACAGTTGAGCACTCATGATCATTGTTATCAGTGTAAAATGCCTAATTTTGATATCCAGTCATGCTCATATCATACCCTCATGTCTTCATTTTGAATTAGTTTCATAAATGTTGTGATAGATCTCATTAAGCAGAAATCACTTATTCATTCAATGATATCATACTGAACTATCTGCCAAATAGGAAGTACTCCAGGAATTGTGAATATTTGAAAGAGTAAAGGAAAAAAAACTCTGTGCCTAATTTTCTTGTGGGACAAAAATTCAAAGTAAGAATCATAGACTATTACAAGGTAGTAAATGAGAGCCTACTTCAGTGTAAGTTGGATAGAGAGTGTGGGGAGATGGGACTAGAATGGGAATACATTTATACTTACATTTCATCAATTCTAGTGGACTTTCTGCAACTGCACATTTCATAAAATAATGTTTCATTATTATAAGTAAATAAAGACAAGCTTCATTGAGAAGATGATATTGGAAGGAATGATGAGGGAATTCATTTGGTTAAGAGTTTACATCTGTACAAATCAAGCAAGAGAATATGGTAGCTCAGATCAGAAAACAGTGACTATAATGAAAACATCTATGATTCTGGTAGTCATAAAATCCACAGTACCTTTCGTCTGACTTACAGTTTTTATATTTCCTCAGACAGTACACTATTCTACTGCCTGTAAACAGAGAGGAATGTTTCCATGGCCATCCCGCCTATCCATGATTTATATTCTAATTGAAAATATAAAAAATTGTAACTTGGCTTTTGTTCTATGTGTATAATTCATATGTTTTTCATCTGATGGTTATATAGTTTCTAAACGCTTTGAGGAACTCCTAGCCTTTCCAAAAAAGGAACCAATATGATAGATGGCAGGTGTTTCCAAGATAAATAATCAAGAACAATAGTATAGTGGGTAAAATACCAACCAACAAACAAACTAGAATCAACCCTAGAAGGAATGGACTAGATGTGAGCTTCCTAGTGTGCGTCATGTGTTAAATGTTTTGTTTATTGATGCAAGTAACTAGATGACTGACATTGTTAGGAAGACTGACTCAAAATGTCTTACATGATTTTCTGATATAGTTAGAGGAGGCCAGTTTCAAGTGACTTCCTTTGACTTCACTAACACCAAGCCTTCTGTAATGCTATGATGATATAATCAAGAACTTTGCAAAAATAACAGAAAACTTCTGGGTCTAGAGACTAGAGAACAATGGAGAGGCAGAAGACTGGGACAGATAGAGTCCTTCTCTGTGTCTACACTAAGGTTGGTCTCCAAGGAACAAAACCTGAATAATCTTTCAGGTTTAGGTACAGGAAATCCATCCAAAGAGGAAGAACAACAGTTTTTTAGCACAGAATTGTAGTGATATTTCATTTGTATTTTAATAAATAAAGCTTGCCTGAAGATCAGAATGCAAAGCAGCCACACTAGTCAGCCACACAGGCCAGGCAGTGGTGACACACACCTTTAATCCCAGCAGTCACACTAGCTAGCCATAGAAGCCAGGCAGTGGTGGTGCAAGCCTTTAATATCAGCACTAGAGAGAAATATAAGGCGGGATGAGACAGGAACGTGCTCTCTTTTAGTCTGAAGATTTTATAGAGGTAAGAGCTCTCTAGTTGCTTGGCTGCTTTGCTTTTATGATCTTCAGGTTGAACCCTGTCTCTGGATTTTTATTATTCATGTTACACATCATTATTCTATATTCTGCACCTGATGCAAAAGACTTGGTCTTGCTTTTAGTTATTTGTGAGCTAACATTCTGATCAGCAAAGTGTTTATGATTACTTATAACTACAATCAGAGCAGTAACATGAACTAAAGCCATGCTTTCCATTATATTCCATTCTCTTGTGGTGGACATTACAGGTAATAGGAATATCAAAGGAATACTTCTGAGATGCCTGCAACATACACAAACCATTTCAAACTTTTTAAAGTAGAAAATAAACATCCATGTAATGGGGAAGTATGGTTGATTTTCCAGTATCTTTTCTGCTCATTGTGGTTTCTCTTAAAAGTACCATTTTTGTAATTCATAAATTTATCAAGTGAACTTATTAAAAATTCTAAATTCATCAGGAACGACATATATGCTCAGAAATACTTAAAGTAACATCTGGAATTGGAGAGATGGCTCAGTGATTAGGAATACTGACTTCTCTTCTAGTGCTCTTGGGTTCAATAACCAGTACCCATATGGCAGCTCAATCTGTAATTAGTTTCAGGGCATTTGGCACCTTCTTTTGGTTTCTATTCCATGAGCATCAGGCACATATGTAGTGCAAAGACAAACATGAAGGTAAAACAACTATATACATGATATTAAAATAAAGAAATCTCAAAATAAAATAGCATCTCCATTTTTCAATTTCTTATTTACCACCTTCATTCACTAGGGGATTGTCTTTCTTCTCTAGCATTTAATAGTTTTGAGGCCAGGCGGTGGTGGCTCAGGCCTTTAATCCCAGCACTCAGGAGGGAGGCAGAGGCAGGCGGATCTTTGTGAGTTTGAGACCAGCCTGGTCTACAAGAGCTAGTTGCAGCGCAGGTTCCAAAGCCACAGAGAAACCCTGTCTCGATAAACCAAAAAAAAAAAAAAAGAGTTTTGATAGCCACAGTTTCTCCCTTAATCATCTGTCTACACCCACAGTGCATGCAAGAAAGTAGTATTTGATTCAGGAATAATATGTCTAAATAAAGCAACTGTATTTTCTATTTTGTGTACCCTAACCAACCTTCAGCATTCATATGAAATTCTTTCTCCTCTGAGGATTCTTTGATTGTAACTGAACTCAAGACATTTGCATCTTGGTGAATGCAAAGCCAAAAAGCACAACCAGAATGTAAAATGTGAAGAAAGATTTATTACCTGCAGTAGACAAGAAGAGAATGGGAGTCATTTCAAGACTCATGTTCTCCTTGAAAGGAAGCATGGAGATTTTACTGAAGAGTCCTATACATATTCAAATAGTGAAGCATATTAGAAACAAGTATATTTTTAGCATGTCTTTTTAAAAAAGCACATTTTTGAATAGGTTCAATTTGAGGCCAGAGAACACAGGTCAGTAAAGAAAGATTACTGGCAATGTTTACTTCAAAATCATAAAGTACATGTTTCAGTAGAGAAGATAGCAGACATGAAGAATTGTGAATAGTCTCATTTCAAGGTCCAGAAAGACATACTCAAAAAGCAACAAGAGATGACCAAACACTGTTGAAGAGGGTTAGTGTTATAATGGGCGTAGTTACTCTATATTGCTTAAAAGAATGAGCCCAAGTAACTTGGTGGCATTTACTGATTAATCTTATGATTCTTAAGAGTTTTCCTGAAACAGGAAGAATAGCTTTGAGGGTACATTAGTACTTTCTTCAAGAGACAGTAGCTTTTAATCCCCCATCAGTTAATGAGTTTGCCACAAAGGTGTCTGCCTGTCTGACTTTTAAGCTAATATAATTATACCCAAATTAGTCGTTCACCTTTTCATTACTCACAAAACTAATAGCTTATTCTATTTTTCCGTGATATTCTTACAGTTTGCTTTGACTTATAGAGAAATAATTTAATTTACAGATATTTTATATTTTCCAACCTCATTGTGAGTTTTTCAGGACCAGGCTATTTGCAAGATATTGCTTTACTATCTAATGCATGCAAGATACTAGTTCAATACTTTGGAAAAGAACTAAAATAGAAATATGGTTAGTTATAGAATATACATTCATGGTACTTTTTATAAGTTTTAAACAAATATATATTTTATATTGAGTATATTCCTTCACATTCTCCTCATCTCTGTCTTTTTACCCTTTTACTTTCCCATTAGACTCCCATGTTCTCCTAGACTGGTTTGATTTCATTGCTATGTCATACATAAATAAAGGATTTTAATATATCTATATAAAATCTATAAATGAGAGAAAATACATAATTTTTGTCTTTCTGAGGATGACTTAATTCACCTGATATGATTATCTCCAATTGCATGCATTTTCCTACAAATGAAATAAGTTCACTTTATTATATGGCTGATAAAAGTCAATTGTGTATCTAAACCATGTTTTTTTTCCTTATCTAGTCTACTGTTATTAGGGCTAGGGAGATGATACTGAAAACCTAGGTTAGTTCCATAACCTAGATAATTCTACAATTTCGAATAGTACTGTTAGAATCATTGACCTGAAAATATCTCTGTTGTAGCTTGACTTGAAGCATTCAAGTAAATGGCCAAGATGGGCATAACTGGGTAAAACCACATAATCTATATTTAGAGTTTGTTTGTTTTTGTTTTTGTGAAAGTGCCACATTGACTTCCACAGAGGCTGGACAAATTTACACACCCACCAGCAGTGTATAAGGACTCCCCTTTGTGTATCTCTTCACAAGACTTTCTTGTTTCTCTTATCCATGACTGCCATTTCTTATGAATGGCTGCCTTTCTGACTGGAGTAAAACAGAATCTCAGTAGAGTTTTGATTTGCATTTCTCTGATGGGTAGAATAGCCAATTTTCCCCCAAATGTTGATCGGCCATTTGTATTTTCATCTTTGACAGTATTCTTCTTCATTTCATTAGTCTACTTACTAATTGGGTTATTTGATTTTTAGCTCACTGCTTATTTAAAATATAATATGTCTCTTCACTTTACTGTTTTCTTTGCTATGTGGAAGCTTTCTGATTTCATGAAATCCTGTTTGTTGAATGTTGACATTATTTGAACAACTGGAGTCCTGTGAAAGAAGTTCTTATCCATCTCAACATGTTTTTAAGAGGTTTTACTCTTACAGTTTTGGAATTTCAGGTCATATATTAAGGTCTTCAATGCATTCAGAATTGCCTTTGTAAAGCATGAGATAGAGGTCTCATTTCATTCTTTTGTATGTAACTATCCAGTTCCGAGAACTATTCGCCGAAGAGGCTCCAGTGTGCTCTTTTGGAATTTTTGTTAACAGTAGTGTGGGTTTTTATTTGGGTTCTCTATTCTGTTCCACTGGTGTATGTGTCTCTTTCTGACAGTACTATGCTAGTTTTATTCTGTATCATGGATGATGATACCCCCAGCATAATTCATTCTGTTTAAAAGTGTTTTGATTATCTGAGGCCTCTTGTCTTTCCATAAAAAACTTAAGTTTTTTTCCCTATTTTTGTGAAAAAAAATTCATTAAATTTTTAATGGGAATTGGATTGACTCGGCTGGTTTTCATGTGCTAATATAGTTTTTTTAAGCATGAGTAGTTTTTCTATCTTTTAGTGCATTCTTTACTTTCTTCATAGTTTCAGAGTTTTCATTATTAATATTTGCAGTTGTGTGGATGAAATATCCCCCATATTCTTGCACATTTGAATAATTGGTAGCCAGTTGGTGGAACTGCTTTGGGATGCTTAGGAAGTGCGACCTTGCTGGAGGAAGTATGTCACTGGGGGTGGGCTTTGAGGCTTCAAAAGCCAGGTGCTATTTCTAGTGCCCTATCTTCACTTCTTGGTTGTGGTTTTATGTAAGTTTTCAGTTATCAACTGCTGCTTCAAACACCTGTCACCTTCTACCTTTGCTCTACCACCACTGACTCTAACCCTCCTGGAACCCTAAGCCCCAAATAAACCTTTTCTTCTATAAGTTGCCTTACCATGGTGTTTTATCAAAGCATTTAGAGGGTATCGAAGACAAGACACCACCAGAGAATTTTAAGGTCAGACAAACACTTAGTCAAAGTACAAGGACACAAAATGATTATATAAAATTCCGTTGCCTTCCTATATATCAATGACAAACATACTAAGAAAGAAATAAGCAGAAAACTTTTCGATTCATAATACCTCAAAAAATATACCTTGGAATAAACCTAACCAAGAATGTAAATGACCTCTAGAGGTTAAAATATTTTTAAAGTAAATATCATGCTGTTGAAATAAGCACATACTGCTTGTAGATTAACAGTTTGTAATTGCTTCTCTAACGAAGGCTATAGGATGAGAATCATGATAAGATGAAGGAAAGGTAGAATTAGCAAGCTGCGAAAGCTCATTTTGATACTTGATGGGAAGGTAAATATGGTATCACAGGCTCTTGAACTTCCATTTGGCAGACAGTGAATATGATAGATACCATAGCACACTAACAAATGGCATAAGGAAGGACAAGTCTGAAGGTAGACTCTGGGGCTATGAAGAAGATAATATATATATTAGATCAGGAAGGAGCCATCTTCATAGCAGCCATGAGGGCTTTGCAAGTAGAGCAACTCAATTTTAAGTCTAGAACTGGAGGAGAAATCAGAATTAGCGATGTAGAATATAAGAATCATAAGAGTGGAGATCATGCTGAATATCCAGTGCACCTAGACACAGTACAGAACAAGAGAAGAACAGAAAACAAAGCCGTGGAAAACACTGATACTTATAACTATACAATGAAAGCAAATGTTGCAACTATAATGACGGAACCCAAGAAGAAGGATGCAATGTCTCAGGACAAAAAGTAAGAGAAAATTTGAAAGAATAGTATAATTTTAAAAGACTGATAAGGTGTTTTGCCACATAAAAAGGCATATGATTAAAACTAGCTAAAATGAATGAGTGATGGCATGAAGGTTCTGTAGCATAGAGGGCAAGTCAATCAGACCACATCACACTCTTCAGAACACTAGCATACTAGCTACCACCAGCTAAGCATCCCAATTATAACCACAGCATGTAACAGAGTGATGCTATTTTACAACTTTATCATATTTGTTCTGCAGCTGAATACACCTCCTGCTTAGATGACTATCATTTTCTTTTGAGCTGAATGGCTCTCTGATCACTTATACCTTCAAAGTGGAAAATGAGGGACTCTTCACAACTAGTTCAACTCCAGACTGTTTCAAGGTTTGTGGAAGGTTACAGAAAATGTCTTTGGACCAACCACAAAAGTTTCAAATAAGAAAAATTTAGAGCCAAGAAAATGGCTCAGTGCTGTGGGAGCTCCTTCCGCTCCTTCAGCCAATAGCCTTTATGATACCAGCCCACTGGGGCATGGTCTCTTACACTTTAAAAACCAGCGGGAACCTGGGTGCTCTCTCTCTTGCTTCTGGCTCCTTTTCCAGTGTCTAGACTCTCTGTTTCCTGTTTGCAACGAGAGGACTGTTGTTTGGGATGGTGATCTGTAAGATTTTCCCCTCAAATAAATAACCCTTTTTATTATCCCTAATTTTTAACTGGTGTGGGATTGTTTTGCAGCTTCAGCTCAGAGTGTAAAGCTTCCTGTAGTCAAGGTTGATGATCCCTGGGACTCATATGGTGGGAGGGGAGAAACCAGATCACACAAATGGTCTTCTGATCACCACACAAACATATAACATAGCATGTGTTCCCCACATTCACATACAAAATAAATAATGTAATTTTATCTAGCCATTGTGCTATACACTTTTATTTCTAGCTTTTGGGAGACAAAAACAAGAAGATCTCTGCTGAGTCTGAGGCTATCCTGCTCTACATAGTGAGTTCCAGGCCAACCAGGGATATATAAATTGAAAAAGTTGAGAAGTACTTACCTTTAACGAATAACTATATTCAATTAAGTGTCATTTTTATCAGTGCAAAGACATTTCCAGAGAAAAGCAAAGGGCATTAAGTTCTGCCACTTTTTGCTTCTGTTGTATAGTGAGACAAAATATTACCATGTAATTAATTCACTCTGACTTGCTATACCAAAAGTATATTAAAATTCAATTTTATTTCCTAAGGATTCTTCTAATTCCAACCCTTTTATACCTCTCTATCCTGTCTTCTTTCAAGTTAAAGGTACAAATGAGTACAACCTTTAGTAAAAGGAAATTTGAATGTCTAAGTTAGTCATTTGGAAAAGTCTTCCTATCCACTGTAAATGGCTTTGTATGTATGTATGTATGTATGTTTGTATTATGAGCCCTCAATGAATTCATACAGCAGACATCCATTTAAAAATTGTCTTGTAGATTGGAACTGTTAAGTCCAAAGGAAATCCCAATTCTCCAAACTCTAAAAGGCAGCTCAAATATCCAGAAATTATCTCAACCTGGACTATAGGAGGATTTCTTATGGTTAGATAAAAGCCAGTGTTCCTCAGGAACTTGCAAAACCATCTGCAAAAAGGAATCCTTTCCCTTATCTCTGTCAGAAAGGGCTTAGGGCTTCCTGTGGCATTTACCAGCATATCAAAGTTCATGTTGACCTCCACCTTTCTCCAGAATCAAAATTACCTGTTACACATTTCAAAGTCCTAGCCCTTCTCTTCTCCTTCCCTTCTATAAACCCTTCGAGCTCATGGGCTTCCCTTCACCAATATACTCATTCTCTTTATAACCCAGGTGTTTTCATTTCCCTCCCTCCCTTTCTCTCTCCCTCCCTCCCTTCTTCCCTCCTTCCCGCTCATTCTGTTCTTTTCCTGTTTCTTTCAATCTGTTCTTTATATTCTCTTCCCCCTGCTATTTTCTTCTCTTTTGCCAATAGGTCTAGATTTCCAGTCTACTGGACATGTTCAGTCTGTTTCTTTATTTCTCTGTTATGCACTCTTCCAGATGCCTCTAGCTATTTTCTCTATCAAATCTACAAAAAAAGGAAGGAAGGAAGGAAGGAAGGAAATGAAAAAACAAAAGGAAAAAACCCCAAAACTTTTTACTTGATCATACTAAGGGTTGGTCATTTTCTCTGTTTCAACAGGAAATATGCATGGCTTAATTTCGTGACTACCCACCCCTTCCAAAGTTTGAAATAATTAGTCCAGGATCTAGGAACTAAAACAATATTTTTGTTGCTAGGGAAAAAATGGCAATCTCCACAGTGAGCAGTTCACTTTCTTTTTACTTCAGAGGGAGAGAGCTATTAATGGATGATTCTTTTCTGTGCCATATCGTGACACCACTTAGTTGAGAGTTAGTTAGCTTAATCATCTATTTTCAGAAAATACCTTTTTATTTACAAACAAATATCTGTGACTGGCAACTGCATACATAATCTAGGTAATGATTAGAAGCCAGGCCCAAGGACAAGTCCGTTAAGAGTTAATATTCTTGGCAAAGACAACAACGGAACTGAGAGAAGCAGCAGTTATCTTTATATACAAGGAGTCTATAAATGGAGTAGGAGGTGGTCTGAGGACCAGGACTGACTTTTCTGTAGATTCAAATGAAGTCTTCCTAGCAGAGTAGTCTAGAAGTTGTTTTATTATGAGGCGCCCACCAGGGCTGAACACTCAGACATAGTTCATAGCCAATTGAAAGACTCAATCCAGCCAGCTGGGACTACACTCGGGTATTTGGCACATATAAGGGTAGTATAGCCCCATATGTCAAGAGAACAGGATTTCTGAAGGCAAAAATCATATTCTGGCAGTTGTGCAGGTGGAGGTAACTTCATAGAAGCAAGTACTTTAATAAAAGCTAAGATAAGCTTTTAGCTGGGGCAGATTCCACACAAGTAGTCAATTTAACAGAAGATATACTAGCTTGGACACCTTGACCTTGGGTTCCTAGAATAGAATTTGGTAATTTGTCCATGGGATTCTCCATTAAGAAGATCAAATTGTAGTCAGACCTGAGATGGCCTCAGCAAGAATACAAAATGAAGAAACCTCTGTACTGTCTTGCCCTGTCACATATTTTTTACTTACATAATGCACATATTTACATGCAGGATTTGAGTTTTAAAACACTAGAATCCATCATAGAAGAGTTAAGATAAAGATGCTAATCCAAACCCTAATTTTCAACATATGTCAGATTTTGTGAGTCTTTCTCACAAAGAATTTAACAAATGAGGATTACTCCAAGAGTAAGATCCAGGGAAACATCTTTGTCTACAGAACATTAGCAAAGCAAATAAAGTAAAGGAGAAAAGGGAGTGACATCACCATGGGTGAGCATAAGAAATGGTAAGTAGATAGAGAGAAGGAACACATGTTACTTTAACGCAGGTTAAGAATCACCATAGAAATCTTAAGTAAATCAAAATAGGATCCTATTGGGGGCAATAGAAAATGCTGGGAAACCAAACTTGAGCTTTAATGAAGTGGTTCTCAAACACCATGCATACCTGCATTTTATTTTGGGATAGACATAAATTAATGTCTGGGAGCTTATTAACATATATTCCATTTCATAGATTTGGAAAGCTAATGATAATGTAAAAAAAATGGTTTTGTATTTTTGAGACAGGGTTTTACTTCGTAGCCTTTGCTGGCCTGGGATTCACTACGTTGACCAAACTGGCCTCAAACTCATAGAGCTTCTCCTGTCTCTGCCTCCCAAATGCTGGGATTAAAGGCATGAGCCACCATGACCAGCAAAAGAGGTGGGGGTAAATTTTTTAATAGCATTTTCAATGGATGTTGATTCAGAGCTCTAGAAGCTATACTTAATTGAGTTCAGAGGAATACCAGTAGGACTCATTATTGGGCTCCTTTACATTTTAATTCTGCTTAATGTTGCTATGATAACCATTAATTTGAAGTAATTCTATTTAACTACATCTCTTCTAAAATAGATATAGTTTGTAAGCAAGTTATGTTTATGATTCTTTTTGGAATTAATATCTTTCAAAGAAAACACCAAACAATAGTTTCTTTAAAATTTTATTTCTACAAAGCCTGTTTCAAATCATTTTCCTAGGAGTCAGTGAACAACTAGTTCTTTTTTGAATTTTGATAAACGAAGAGACCACCTGCTGTTCTGTTTACAAAAATTAGCTGTTCAGTTCCTTGTCTGATAGTAATTTGGTTATTTTAGTTTGAGTGTTCACAGGAATGAAATCTGAAAGGTTGCCATACATTCCATTTGGATGGCCTCATGGATTTATTAAATATCATCTATGACCTTCCAAAATTAGAAACGCCCAAACCATACACAAATAAATAAGCACAGGCTATTAATGACAATTTGCTATGGAAAGAAGTCGTGAAACCCAGGAAACAAATTAGGCTCAAAATGAGAATCACAACTTTTTTCAGGTATAAGATTAATGCATGGTTACTTATACAAGGAAAATCGTATGAGGAACAGACATAACCCATAGAAAAATCTTCTGTGTTGTGAGAAATAGATGAGGGAGAAGAAATAGGTAGAACACTGCTTTTGCTAGAAAGGGAGATGAAGGGCTTATCCTTGAATGGTAATCACAATAGAGCCCATTATCTATATCAAGTTTACTGTATTCAAGGCACTGTTCTAAAATAAACATTTTGTGCACATTAGTGTACTAAATTACCCCAAGTCTGGAGTTTGCAAAGGTCCTGCCCTGAGATACCCTGACTCTGAGCAGCAAAAAGATATATAGGATGAAGAATGGCTCAGTTTTTTTTTTTGAGTAAGTCTCCTTGAAAGACTTCTGGGACATTCAAGACTAGAAATATAGTATATGAGCCATCTTAAAAATCTACCATGACTTAAAGCAAAAATGCATTCAGATGATCTGGTCCTAATTGTCACAGACTCATTCAGAAAATACCCAATAATTTCTCTACTGAGAACTAGGAAACAGCTGAAAAAGAAGTGCAAATACTACCAAAGTACTTATCAAGCTTTAGTGTATACACACTTCACTTTGGGGATCTTGCTAAAATGCATGAATGTTTGGTGTAAAGCATAGTACTCTGTTTACTCTGAACTCTCAGGAGATGCTGATGTTGTTTTCCATGGCCTATGCTTGGAGTCAACAGTCTAAGTATTGCATAATAAAAACACAATGTGACCCAATCTATATTTTTACATTTTGGAGTGGAAACATTTAATAGTAGGAAAGACACTGACAAAAAGTACATGCGATAAAGTACTAAATTATGTTAAAATGGGCAAATGATGTAATTTCAGAGTTACAATATTTAGAGTATTAGTGAGTTATTTAACATGATGTTATATCAAATATTTGACAACTAGTACATAGTTGGTCTTTTCAATGACTCTACCTCAGTTTGGAAAACACACATTTTAAGTGCTTAAAAGTCACATATACAGGAAAGCATAGGCCCAAATAATCAGTTTCAAATCTGTGTCTTGAATCAATCAACAACCAGAAATAATGTCCATTTGAACAGCTTTATCTCATCTTGCTCATAATCAATTACTCCCTTTATTTTCATTGTAATTGCTTAGCTCAGTGTTCCCTTTTAATTTTGATATAAAATCCCCAAAATTGATCTCATTTTAGACCAAGCCAATTAAGAAATTAAATAGGAAATATAATCAGTACTAGAATAAGAATCTGAAAATAGAAATTCAGGTCTGTAAAGATTCTGACCCATTTACTTTCTATGTGATTTGAGCCAGAGTAAGTTCCCTCCCTGTAAAATGTTAGTAGATAGTAGAAAATTATCTCTATGGCCCTTTCCAGTTCTCACTGTCTATTAAACTGTATCTAACATTATGCATGTCAAGCACATTCTAGTTACAAGCCACACCATTTGAACTAACAAATGGGTATATGGCAACACTTTCAGGCCTTGGATCATCTCAACAATATATCAATTCTGTTGATTAATGAGCTTTGAGGAATAATCTATACCCAAATATTTCCTAATGTATGAGCCTATATCCAATCAATCAAGAAAAATAGCCTTTGCCACAGGAACAGTGATATGCCAGAAATAGAACTTGTGCTGAACACCACCAATAATTCAATCATAATTAGCTGTCTAAATTCTCCATAAAATCCTGTAAGTTCTGCTGCTCGCAACAGGCGATACCATACTGAAAACAGTATGAAATATAAAAACTGCTACATTTATTACACCTGTTCTTATGGCAAAACCATGGTAAGTTAAAATCTCTTTTCCAACTCAAATTGGTAAGTCTTAAAACTATCTACCATATAGGACTTCAAAGTATAGATTAGAGCTGTGGAAACCAATGTCCTTTTAACTTCAATTGATTAGAGGAGTTAAAAATCTCATAACAGAAACCATAATATTACTTTAAGATGGTGAGGTACTCCAGTGGTCTTCATAAAAGGCCAATATTTTTGAAATGATAGACAGGCTATGAAGATACAAAGAAATCTTAGGGTTTTCTCCAAGATTCAGAAAACAAATTGAGAAATGGACCAAATACACTATTTAGATAAAACTGAATTCTTTATCTCAAATAATTTTCCTGTCTTTTATATTTTCTTATTATCATAATCTGAGAAGAACATTCCACTTCACAACTCATCTCTTTCCTCTGATGGAGTTGAGAGAAATATCATAATAAAAATACGGTTGAAAGCTAAGAAGTTTCCCCAAGAGGCAATTTGTAAAGATATGAAGACAGAAAAACATGGCTGAGAAAATACAGTCTACCAAAGATTGCTGGTTAAAATGGACACATACATATACTTACAATGGGATTTTTTTAGAGATATGGAGATATAAAAACATGACTGAGAAAATACAGTCCCCCCAAGGTTGTTGGTTGTTGTGGTTTGAAAGAAAGTGGCCCCTCGAGGAAGTGGTACTATTAAGGGGTATGGTCTTGTTGGAGGAAGTGTGTCACTGTGGGGGTGTTCACTTTGATGTCTGTTTTCTCAACCTTCCTCAGTGTGACTCTCAGTCGATTTTCTGTTGACTGCAAGATGTAGGAATTTCAGCTATTCTCCAACACTATATCTGTCTACAAATGATGCTGCCTGTCATGATGATAATGGACTGAACCTCTCTGAAACTGTGTCACCCCAATTAAATGTTCTCATTTATAAGAGTTGCTGTGTTATAGTGTCTCTTAACAGCAATGAAAACCCTAAGACACCGGTTTAAATGGATACATACATATACTACATACATGTACATAGTAAAGATAGATATGACATGAAATTAGAAAAACTAGGAGAACTAATGGGAGAAGGGAGAGGTGAGAACAAGTGTCCTGTGTAACACAGTGTCCTGTACAAAATTCGCAATTACATTATTTAAAGGTTGGATGACACTGAAGGCCCTATATAGAGAATATATCCCTATAGTACTCTCTCTATTTTCATACTGTATCCAAGATAATGACTCATATTTACCAGCTGAAACTAGCTCTTTTCATGACATTTGTAACAGTAGGCCTAAGTCCACAGCTTCTGAAATTAAGCCCTTCTAAAAGCACCTACTCAGTAAGACCTAATGCTATAAAAGCAAAAGGGAAATTGGTATTTAGAAGTAATATCATACTACACATACATTATAGATAGTGTGTGTCTGTACATGTATATGTAATATCTATACATATGTCTTCACTCATGATGTCATTCAACCATACTTTCAATGTAGTCATTCTTCATGTTTCTTTTTTAAATATTATGTATACAATATTCTGTCTGTGTGCCTGTATTTATTTATTATGTATACAATATTCTGTCTGTGTGCCTGTATTTATTTATTATGTATACAATATTTTGTTTCTGTGTATGCCTGCAGGCCAGAAGAGGGCACCAGACCTCATTACAGATGGTTGTGAGCCACCATGTCGATGCCGGGAATTGAACTCAGGACCTTTGGAAGAGCAGGCAATGCTCTTAACCACTGAGCCATCTCTCTAGCCCCTCTTCATGTTTCTTAATATTCATGTTTGAATATAAACTTTTTGAATATAAATTATTTTTAAAATCAATATTGCCTAATTATGCTTAAATATTTACTAAAACTTCACTTAAATTAATGACTACAGTATAACTTTTCCAAATATTAGAATATATAATTTGTATTTATATGTATTACCTCTATTGCCTTTTTAAAATATACTTACGCCCTTTGCTAAAACCAAATTGAGCACTTTGCTATTTGATAGAAAGTACTTAATTTATTCATGAAGGAAATATGGACCATTAAAGGATGTGGAGGCTGGTGAAGAGGACAGTAAGAAAAAGTATGCTTCTGGTTACTTAGATGACTTGAACTCCTTTAATCAAAAGAAAAATAAGAAAAAACCTAAAAGATATTTGATATTGATGAAGCTGAAGAAGGTGTAAAGGATCTTAAGATTGAAGGTGATGCTCAAGAACCAGCTGAGCCAGAGTATGACCTGGATATTATGTTTGGCAATAATAAGAAGAAAAAGAAGAATGTCAAATTCCCAGATGAAGATGAAATACTAGAAAAAGATGAAGCTTTAGAAGATGAAGACAACAAAAAAGACGATGGCATTTCATTCAGTAACCAGACTGGGCCTGCTTGGGCAGGCTCTGAAAGGACTACATGTATGAGGAGTTGCTGAACCGAGTGTTCAACATCATGAGAGAAAAGAATCCCGATATGGTTGCTGGAGAGAAGAGGAAATTTGTTATGAAACCTCCACAGATTGTCCGAGTAGGAACCAAGAAAATGTCTTTTGTCAATTTTACAGATATCTGTAAACTATTACATCGTCAACCCAAACATCTCCTTGCATTTTTATTGGCAGAGTTGGGTACAAGTGGCTCTATAGATGGTAATAACCAACTTGTAATCAAAGGAAGATTCCAACAGAAACAGATAGACAATGGCTTGAGAAGATATATCAAGGAATATGTCACTTGTCACACATGCTGATCACCAAACACAATCCTACAGAAAGATATCCGACTCTATTTTTTTTTTTTTGTTTTTTTGAGACAGGGTTTCTCTGTGGCTTTGGAGCCTGTGCTGGAACTAGCTCTTGTAGACCAGGCTGGTCTCGAACTCACAAAGATC
>JAQHUG010000260.1:1704558-1721098 GCA_028555095.1 Dicrostonyx torquatus | reverse complement strand
TCCTCATTGTCTGTGGTTATGTCCCCCTTTTCATTTCTGATTTTGTTGATTTGAGTCTTCTCTCTCTGTCCTTTGATTAGTTTGGATAAGGTTTTGTCGATCTTGTTGATTTTCTCCAGAAACCAGCCCCTTGTTTCATTGCTGTCTACCTTCCTGGAATTCTTTCTTGAAACATACTATTAAATCTGCCTGCTAAAGTTTCTCTGAATGTATCAAAATTGGATTCTTACAAGCTTCTGAGTGTGAGAATGAGCATCATGGAGTTCTTTTTATTACAAATGAACATCACTCATCATATAAGGACATTACAGACAGATTCTGAATGGTAGTGTATGGTATACAGGGAGAAATAAAATCATCAAATAGTAAACAGCACCATTTATGTTCGATATGATTGAACATGAATGTTATAAAATAGAATCAGGAATAAAGTCAGTATCAAGAAATTAAGCATAATAGGCACATTTTTTCAATCTCCCATATTAAATGGAACTTTTCAGGATCATCTTGCTTCTTTCAAGAATGCATTCCCATTGCAATGGATGTAAATTGCTATATCAATTCCAATAATTCTAAAGTTATGATGTTCCCATCCTTGAGTTCAATATCCTGTCTGATACTTCATACCATAGGAAATTCAGATGCCTGGCTTTTCAAATGTGGGCACAGACATTTAATACATCCTGAGTTTTATACTAGCTTGGATCACTTCATGCAATTTGACAAGGTTTTTGCTTTGTGAGTAACCTAACTTTGGCATTGGAGAGAGCTAATCTTACTGATTCTTACCCTTTCACTGATAACAGAACAAGGTGCAGGGCAACCTGGGATCTCTGTCAGGTTGAAACCTAAACATCAGCCAACAAAGAACAGCTCATTGCCAAGCTCCTTTGCTGAGCTCTGGGAAAGCTGGTATAGCAGCAGAGGACCTAAGCTCCACAAAGTCCTTATTAAGTGTGACAGCAACAGCTGGGGCTGCTAGAAGTGGCAAGAGCAATGAAAGAAACAAAGGCCAGTCAGGAACAGGAGACTATAAAGAACCTATTTTGATATACTAAATAATGAGTTTCTGGGCTACTGGCACGCATGAAAGTCCCAGCTGCCCCAATGTATGGACGGGGTTTTGCATTGCATTGTGGGCAAGAGATATAATTCCTTTTGTTTATCTCAACTCATCTTGTGAGATTTCCCCTTACAAATATCCAATATGCTTGCATTATGGAAACCAAATGCACCTTGTGTTCCGCTTGCCGGAATAGAGTTCCTGTGATAAGAAGATATTTGCTTGCTCAGTAAAAACTTTGAAGGTAGATATAACTCCTGAAAGTTGACATGGAAGGCCTGTGTGCCTACTTCCCATGCACCATAAAACCCATATTCTTTGTTATCCCTCTTTAATCTATTATTGAGTCTGCTTGAACAAACTTAGTCTCCAGCCTCCAAGCTAAAACGATCTACTTCTTATACTATCCTATGAGTGCTGGTTCAAGTCCCATCCCTTCCAAAAAAAATACTAACCCTGATTAACAAACTCAACTGCTGCTTTCCTTTCATTTTTTTATAGCACTAATAGTATGAAATAACATAACCAAGCCCCTGCTTTCACATAATTTAGCACTGTCCTCCACTGTGACTCTCTTGGAGATCAGACGCATATTCCTCATAGTACCTGGAGACTACTCAGGTACAATTTCTAGGGATAATATGTATGGTCTTTCAATCCTGAACCCAAAGCTGCCTATATGACTAGAGGAAAGTTATGTAACTTTACTAACCTCCCATTTCCTCACTGGTGAAATGGGAGAAAATGTATCTATTCACAGAAATAACTGTGCCATACCCTCATATTTTATTGATAGTATATAAATTATGCTTTTGTTTTCATTTTCCAGAACTTGTCCCCTCATAGAGTGATAGAGTTTTAACAACTATGCACATATGAATGTATTTTCACGAGAGCTAAGTAAAATGAATGAAGAATTACTACACTTGCTTGGGACAATGCAACAAGAAAAGACACATTGATGAACTGGGAAGGTAATTTCACTTCATCCATGTTATCCCTTTTGTGAGCCTGAGAAATGTACAGCACAGTGTAAACAGAGATGTATTTCACATGAAGTAGAAAGAGGGAAGTGAGTACATAATTGCATCTCAAATCCTGACACCAGCTTCACTGAAGTGAACCACAATTTTGGACCAGTTTCCTTCTTTACATCCTCCTGCCACAGTGCCAAACTGATTCCCAAGGCTCCTGGCTCTCATGGCTCCCATGCATTCCGGGTTCAATTCTCGTACTATGAAGATCAACCCTAGGTCAGTCTTCCTAAGAACATTAGCAGCAAGCAGTCTCCAAAAAGACATACAAATGACCAGTGGTCCATGAAAAAAGTTCAATATCATTATCTTTAAGAAAATACTAAGCAAAACCACAATGAGGTATCTACCTTGCAGCTGTTAGAAAGAAAGGTGAATGTCAGATACTTGAAAGATCAGAACTATTGGTTCAGATTGTAAGGGAAAGTAAACTCTCGTACACTGCTGCTCAGAATACAAATTAGTATGGCCATTATAGAAAAGAGAATATATATTCCACAAAAGTGTGAAAAGGAAGCTACTTCATAATCTATCATTTCTACCCAGGGGTATATATCCAAAGGAAATAAAACTAACATCGAAAAAGGTATCTTTATACCATGTTTATTGCAGCATTATTTACAGTAGCTAAGTACAGACTCTATTGAGCTGTATTTGTACATAAACACTGTGGAATATTATGCAGGAAAGAGGTTGAAATCCTCTCATTGATCACACCATGGATGAAACTGGAGGACTTCATGGTAAGTGAAAAGCAAATACTGAATAGTTTCATTTACATGTAGAGTCTGAAAATTTTGAACTCATGGACATGGAGTAGAGCAATACTTGATGAGGTCTAGAAGGCAGAAGAAACAAGGAAATAAATGGTAGTTTCAGTTATGTGGAAAGCGAAAGTTCTGGAGATGTAAAGCATAGCATTATGTGTATACTGTAAATATGAAACACATAGAAGAGCTTAATAATGTCAGGCAATGGCTATGTTGATTAGCTTGATATGATAAATTAAAAAGTTTTGCATGCCAAAATATATTACATTTTATATCTTATCTATTTTTTATTTTTAATGCAACAGCTACTTTCTGTTGCTAATAATTCAATATCCAAGTGTTTTAATGGGAGAAAACACATATTTATTTTGGATCATTGTTCTATTCCAAAGTCAAGGGGCTACTTCTAGTGATGACACTACTGTTGGCAGCATCCCAGCATTCAGTGCCACATAACCAGAGATAAAGAATATAGACCTACATATGCTTAAATTTTCCGTGCTCTCACCCTCCTCTAATAAAACCAGCAGAGTTCAATCATGCAGACTCTGCCCTAATATATTTAGTTCATCTTTTATCATCACCTGATGACATCAACTCTAAACACCACATTTGTATTGTTTCTACGGCTCCATACTTAACAATTGAGATGGATTTTTTAACAGTCTATACTAGCATCTATTGTCATTTGTTATCTTTGTTGTTTGTTTTTGGATCTTATTATGATGGAGTAAGATGAAATTTCATAGTAATGTTAATGTGCATTTCCTGAGTAAGAAGATTGAATATGTAAAAAGCTGTTTGCCAGTCATTTGTATTGCATCATTTGAGAACTCTGGTTAGTTCCATACACAGTTTTTCATCAAGAATTTTTCTGGATGGTTAAATTTTTGTGTTCTTTCTATATTCTAGATACTAGCCTTTTCTCCTATGTATAGATAATAAATACCTTTTCCTTTCTGTTGACTTTTCTTCACTCAAGTGATGGTATCCTTTGCTGTACAGAAACTTTTTAGCTTCATGAGGTCTCATTTGTTCAGTGTTGGTCTTAATGACTATGCTGCCCAAATCCTGTTCAGAAACACCTTTCCTTTAGCAATGAATTGAACCATATTTCTGCCTTATCTTTTATCAGATTCCAGGTATCAGTGCTTATGTTGAGGTCCTTGATCCATTTGGAGTTGAAAGTTGTACAGGATCAGAGATAAGAGTCAAACTTCATTCTTTTATATGTAGTTGTCAAGATTGACAAGCACCATTTGTGGAAAAAGCTATGTTTTTCTTTCAGTAAGAAAGTGAGTGGTTACTCCCATGATGTCTATGACACTATTGCACTAATAAGCATACCTTTCCAGACTGATGATTACTGTGGTTGAAAGGGTTCACAACTGGGTAAGATGGTTGGTGTCTTTATCAAAAATCAGGAAGCTGTGAATTTCTGGGTATTCATTCAACTTTATTACATTGCTCAGTGTAGTGGTTAAAAAGAAAATGGTCCCCAAACAGAGCTGCACTAACTATTACTAGGTATGATCTTGTAGTAGGTGTGTCCTAGTTGGAGGAAGTGTATCACTGTCATGATAGGCTTTGAGGTCTCCTATTCTGAAGCTATGCCCAGTGTTACTGTTACCTTCCTGTTGTCTGTAGATCAAGACGTAGAACTCTCAGTTCCTTCTCCAGCACCAAGTCTGCTTGCATGCCACCATTTCCCATCATGATGATAATGAACTAAACCTCTAAAAATGTCAGCCACTCCAATTAAATGTTTTCCTTTATAAGAGTTTCTGTGGACATGGAGTTTCTTCATAGTAATAGAAACCCTAACTAATACAGAAGTTGGTACCAGGGACTAGGTTATTGATCTGATAGGCCTGATGTCTAGGTTTTCATTTGCAGAAATTTGGACTTTAGTACTTTGGGTTAGGAAAGCAGTGGAATGATTCACACACTTTTTAATGTGCCATAATAGTTGGAACATCGAAGATTTGAACTGTGGGGACTAGATCAAGATGTTTCAGAGGAGAAGAATTTTAGTATGTTGCTCAGATATCATTCTTATAATACTTTATGTGAAGGATGTGATAGCTTTTTGCCTTTACCCAAAGAGTCAGCCTGAGGTTAAAGTGAAGTGGTTTGGATTAATTCTGTAGGCAGAGCAAATTTCAAAGTAGTCTAGAACAGACTCTGCTGTATGGTTAATAATGTTGGTTCTAATGAAGATATATAATGAAAAGGAGAAAGCTGAGTAAAGAAAAATAAAAATTGTACAATTTAAGGATCAATAGAGCAAATGGGGAGTGGGATGGAGCTATGTTCTATGTTCAAGGAGATAAACGGATTAAGAAATGGAATAAAGGGCGTGATAAGCTCAGTACACGATTCTTGGAGCTAAATTTCCAACTTCTTAAAGGGAATTTAAAAAAGCTTAGAGCTGGGTGTGGTATTACATGCCTTTAATCCTAGTAGTCCAGAGGCAGAGGCAGGAAGATCTCTGAGTTTGAGGCCAGCCTGGTCTACAGATGGAATTTCATGACAGCCAAGCTTAGGCAATAAAGGAAACCACTGAAAGCAGAAGTTGGTTAAGATGCAATTGAATGAGAGGCTGTGCTCCAGACCCAGCAAGTGGCAGAACTTGGCATCTTTGGCCAAACGGTTTTATCTTTAGAGTAAAGGTTATAAGAAGGGGTTATGGAATCTTCCTCTTCTACTAAGGAAAGCTTCTGAGGCCAAGCATGTGTCAGAGGTGTCCTTGAATGAAGACCTAGAAAGGTCATTCCATGAAGTTGTGAAGTTGTGAAGTAGAAGCCTGGATTGCCTTACAGACCCCAAGATGTTGGAGTGGCCAGAGTCACGGAATGGCTGTCAAGGAAAACTTCTAAGAGGGAATGAGGACAGCCAAAGAGAAAGAAGTATTCGCAGTCAACAAAGCTGAAAGGAGTTGCAGGTCTGAAGAGTACTTTGACACCAGACATGGAGATTCAGAGTTTGGAGTTTGCCCAGCTTGTTTTTGATCATTTTTTGGTTTTCACAAAGCTCCCTCCCCTATGTTTTGGAATGGAAATGGATATTCTGTGCCACTATATGTTGGAAGTATGTGACCTGCTTTTTGATTTTAATTTTATAGGAGTGTTCAGTTCAGAGATTATATGAATCAAAGAAGAGACTTTGAACTTCAAACTTTTAAGTAAATTTGAGATTTTTATACCCTATGGGGACTTTTGAAATTAGACTGAATGCACTTTTGCATTACAATATGGCTACAAGCCCTTGGGAGTCAGGGAGAGGTATGTGGTTGTTTGAAAGAAAATGGTCCTCAAAGGGAGTAGCACGATTAGAAGCCTGGAGTTGGTGTGGCCTTGCTGGAGAAAGTGTGCCACTGTTGGGGTGAGCTTTGTGGTCTCCTATGATTAAGCTACATCCAGTGTTCCAGTTCATTTCCTGCTTCCTGTGAGTCAAGATGGAGAACTCAGCTCTTTCTCCAGCACTGTCTGCCTCCATGCCATCCTGTTCTACCATGATCATAATGCACTAAACCTCTGAAATTGTAAGCCAGTTCAATTAAATATTTTATTTTATAAGAATTTCCATTGTCATGGTGTCTCTTCCTAGTAATACAAACCCTAGCAAAGATAGTCAGTGGGTCTTATTTTAAATAAGTGACATGTTGTTTTTATTACCACAGCTCTGTAGTATAACTTGAAATCTCAGATGGTGAAACTGACTACAACTTGTTGGCATTGTTTTGTAGGGCCTAAATCTTTTGCATTTCTATATGAAATTTTAGATTTTTCCTCAATTTCTGTGGAGAACTATACTGGAATTTTGATAGGGAGTGCATTGACTCTATAGACTGCTTTTAGCAGGATGGCCATTTTCGCACTATATTAGTCCTGTGGGCAACAGACATCTTCCCATCTTCTGTAATCTTTTTCAGTACTTTCTTCTGTATCTCTAAATTTTTATTGTACAAAGCTTTCATTTTCTTTTCAAGGTACTGTTTGGGATCTTGCAAATGATACTGTTTACTTACTTTCTTAGAATCTTTGTCACTTTTAAATAAAAGTCTCATGATTTTTCTGCATTAATTTTATATTTTGCTACCTTCCTTCATTCATTTATCAGCTTTAGGATATTTCAGAATTTTTAGGATCTTTTGTTGGAGTCAGGCCATCTTGTTCATTCCTGTCCACCCTGCAGTGCCTACAGTCTTTTATGTAGAGAGACATATCATCTAAAAATAATGATACTTTTATTTCTTTAAAGAAAGACATTTCTTTAATAAAAGCCCAGTGCCATAAATTGATTCTCTCTTTTAGATTTGTTCATCAATGAGGTACAATAAACTTCCAAACCATACAGGCTATTTCTAATGCTATTGGGTACCATCCAGAATTTGTCAATAAGAACCTTTTGCAGAAGATATCAAATATTTGAGTCTCAGAACATGCACATAACAAGGTGTTACTGACAAGGAAGCTTCATCTTTACTAACTTTAATGTTGTTGGAAGTTGCTAAGCATGCTACTGGAGGAGAAAAGTAACCATCAGTCTTATCTAGCAGTACAACTTGCAAGCCACAATAATATCAGCCTGGAAATATATGCCTACCAGCATAATAGTATCATAGACATCATGAAAGTAATCAAATACTTTTTAATGGATTTAAGTAAGTCCTGCTCCTCAAGATGAAAGCCATACCTGGCAGCATTATCTGACCAATATACTAAGGAGAGACAGGCCCTAGGAGAGAATATACTATGACTATTCTATTAAATGGATTTAATATTAAACCAATTCCTAATGACTTCTAACTATATATTAGGGTAACACTCAACCCTCATCACAAAATCTTCTGTTTGCAGTATATGGTGGCAAGGTGCAAAAATAAGATACTATAGGAAGTTCATTCCTAAAGGGTGTGTGTGTGTGTGTGTGTGTGTGTGTGTGTGTGTGTGTGTGTGTATACATACATACATACATACAGCACCATTCTCCAAAAGTACAGGGAAGTGTTTTAGAATGGTTGGGAAAGTGTAAGAGCCTAAGATGGATAACTACAGAAAACTGTTTGCTGGATACAACAGAAAAGCAAAGCAGCACATAGAAACTCACAGAGATTATAATAGCATACACAAGACCCATGCATGCCCAAGTGAGAACAAATCTCAGAATGAAGAAGGGAGTTGGACATAAAATACAACACTAGCCAAGAAGCTATTGGCAACTCTCAGATGCTGGGAAAGGAAAGGTCAGATTTCTCCAAAAGTGAAATCCCTGATAAGTCGATTACATTCCAAGAATATTTGGGAAGCATAAGTTTGCCTAAATGTGACAAGAAAATGATACGAATTTGGGTGTTGAAGGAAAGAATGGATGTGAGAAGAGTTGGCAGAGAGTGAACCTGAGCAAGACAGACTGTATGAAATTTTCAAAGAACCAATGAAAAACAAATAAAGAAATATCTATGATGATATTCTCCATAATTTACCCTACCTTTTAAAAGCAAGTTTGATGAAAATTAGATTACTGTAGCCTCAAAAAACAAAAAGAATAGTGACCATTGCTTAAAACTTTTAACTGGCTAATAGGTGTGTTTTGAATTTCTTAATCTGTTTGGTAGCATAATGAATCCTTCATGTGTTGTACTGACTGCTTATCTTTCCTTCTCTCTTGATTAGCCTCTTATAAAGACAATATTCTCCCAATTGTAGATTCCAAGACTAAAAACATTAAAAATAAAACCACTTCACTACAAGCATTTCTGGTTCCCTCTGAAATTGTAGGACATATGATTAAAACTCATAGTGCTTTGGGTTGAAGCACAAAAGACATTATCAGAAGTTTTAAGAGAAAATTGGTCAGAAACCCTGTGCAAATAAGTAGAAATCGAGTTCAAATGGATAATCATAATCAATATCTTTTCATACATGTAATCCTCATCAAAATATCAATTTGAAATATTAATGACTATACTTTATAGAAGAATTCAATGCTACTGATTAGGCCACTAATAAATATTTATTTAGTACTGTAAGGGGTTATTTCTTATTTTTAAAGACCTACCAATGAGTTATGTAAAATTTTCAAAGTTCAAGTTTCTAGATTCTATGAAACTCAGACAGCAAGGGCAAATTAGGGGTGTAAAGTCACTAGTGAAGTCTAGATGAGCGTCTCTAATGATAGCCAACTAGCTATCTCAAGTTTGATTTTCTAGAGATTGTGTTTGCCTCAAAAATTAAATGAATTCAAAGACTTTGCTTTGAATCACAGGTTAAAATTAAATGTGTACAACTGTGATCTTCCACCTCAGTGTTTCTAGTGTGCCTAGTATCAGGAGGCTCAACAGACACTTAACAGAAAGTCAGTTTCTACATTAGGCTGGGAAGGTAAAATTGGGCTTAATCTTGCATTTAAGTGATCTCTAAAGTCTATTCTTCTTGTGCTTCCCTTTAACCTTACCTCCAAATAACAAACACAAACATTTGTCTGTGATTAATCTGATTCTGCTTCTTATGAATGCCTTCCTTCCTTCACTGTTTTTTTTATTTTTCTCTTATTTAAAGTCTTGTTTTGAAGATAATTTTTTGTATGATGTGGTAGCCAATTTATTTTTACTCTAAGATAAAATGTCTACATGCTTAAATTCAAATTTCCTGACATTTTTTCTTGCCTGGATTGTTGAGAGTTTTTTGTTTTTGTTTTTGTTTTCAGTGTCTATTACAACCTCAGAATCTGCCTATGTTTTCTTCATTTTTTTTCTGCTTAAAGCTGGATAAGTAGTGAGTACAGTCTTGGCCATCATTCATTTCATGCCTTATTTTCATTGATTAGCAAGCTGAATTCTCTATAATAGCCCATCACCAGCTTATTTATCTTTAATAATGCTTTTATTCTAAAAACCTAATTTGTCCAGCATTTGGTTTCAACTGTTTTTCACCAGCTGCATCAAATAGCATACAGTCAAAAGTGAATGCACAGCAGGAAGTCAGTGTCTTTCATGGGATGGCAAAAGTGTGCAATGGACAATGAATAATGTATATGAGTCTTATTTTGTTTAGTGCTCACACTTTTAGAACTAGAGACTGATAATATTTACCCAACACTATGATTATGCTGAAGGGTAGTGGGCCTCATGCTTTAAAATGGCTAGTTCTAGGTGATAGGAATTTCATTTAATATTGAAAAACAGTGAAAAAAATCATCTGTTCACATGTCACTTGTATTCTAAGGATAAAAAGTGGGCAAAAACTTAAATAGGAAAGTAAATTAGATTCTACTTTCAAATGTACCCATATCCATAGAGAAAAAGATGAGCAAGGTTATACTTTGTAAAGGTGATGAAATTTTATTTATTAATGACGACGACGATGATGATGATGATGATGATGATGATGATGATGATGATGATGACAGGGAATGTGCCCAGAGCTTTAGCTTGCTAAACACATACTCTAACGTTGAGCCACATCCCCAGTCAATACAATTTTAAATATGTTGGTCAAAGAAGCCTTCATGGAAAAATTGAAACAATGATGAGGGAACTGAGGGATCTAACAATACCACTGCAAATAGAAGAGTCCTGAAGAATGACTGAATACTGAGGGTAAACATCTTAAGATCTCAAAGCATCTGACATTAAGTCAAACTGCAAACACCAACGAAACCGAACACTTTTATAAGCATAGAAATGTTCTTCACCTAAGATTAAGCAATTGTCTTCTTATTGCATGAACTAATGTCATGAAGAATAATAGTTTCCACCCTGAACCAGCTCAAACAGGCTTTCTGTTTCCAAAATCAGATGGAAGTCGTTGGGCTAAAATTCTAAGCAACATTTTGGTCATTTTTCTTCTCTAGCAATGTTTGCTTAATGGTTATACGGTGAGTTTAAGGTGGAAAAAAGCAAACATCAACTTGGTTGCCTCTTTTCTACAAAACCATTTTTGATCCAAATAAATTCTGTTATTTGAACATTTAAAAACATGAGCACATGATCACATTTTTCATTGTCTTTCCCTTTTGCTCACTCTTCCAGACAGATTGGCGTTCTTTACTGGAGAACAAGAGTAAGAAGAACACTGATATACGGTGACTATTAGATGGGCTTGTGTCTCCATTTTACTCTGTCCTGATTCTGCTAGCTTTAAGTTTTTAAACAGGTTCTTCTCTGTTTGCAGTTGAATCTAGCAGCAGCATGACTTTTATGTGTGTACTGACCTTATCTTAGTTTAATATTTGTTTGCTCATCCTTAGTTTCATTTTCCACATTTCCACATATTTCGTGTATTTTTGTTAGATGTCTCAAGCCTTTGGGAGAAATGGGTGGGGAATTGTGAGAAAAAATGAATAAATACCTAAAATATCCAAAGAGAACAACGGATTGAAAATGAAGATCTGCTTCTGAAATACCTGATTTAACATTTTGTCTCTACTCTTCTCAGAAATTGAAACAAATAATTGCATAAATACATATAAAGAAGACATCTGTTTGAAACCCAGATTAAGACAGGGTCACTATCATCCTTTAGGTATCAAGATCCACTACAAAGTAAGTTCACTCCAATATAATAACATAACATTGACATAGTTTTTTTCAAGAAAATAGAAGTAAATTGCATAGAATTTTGCCTAGGAAGAAGCCAATAAAGAAGACAAGAGTGTTTGAAGTAACAATGTACCTTGTTAGCATTAAAAATATTTCTTGTTACATTTATTATTTTCTTCACATAAGATCTAATTGAGATTCTAAATATCTTTAAAGAGATGTAATTTATAAAAATCATGATTCATTGTATTCAGAAGACTTATGAATAGGGTAGTTTAAATAAATTAAGGTGTAATGTGTCACATAAGTTTTTATTAAAACTTACCTGAGAAAAGCTATTCATCAATAAACAAATTGCTAATGTAGTCTTGTCTGATGTCACAAATATACCCTCATAAATGTGAATGAATGTTTGGCGAGCTCTGGGTCAACTCAACCATTCTGCCTTCTATATCTTGCACACTGTGCATTTTACTCAGTTAAACTTTGTGGAGTGATGAAGCCCTTGAGTTATTAAAAAGCATAGTAAGCCATCCATATTCACAAGTCCTAAATGGAATCTATAAAAGTAACTGCAACAGAAAGCCTATTGAGATTTTCAAGAAGATCATTCCAAGTGTTTATTAAATGCCTTATTCTGTGTGTGTAACTAATAAGGAACAAAATATAACAGCAGTGGCTGGCTTATTTTTAGTTGTCTCTTGTTCAGTATTGAACAATAAAAATATAAACGAAAGGTGTAATAATGAGAAGCACTTGGGGAACTTAGAATACAAAGAGGTGGCTGTCAAAATCAATCACTACAGATTGAGAACTCTCAGTTCTCTCTGATTCCTAGCCAGAAAAGAAAATGTGGCTGAAAGATGAAAAGACAAAATTCCTAATGTGGGGCACTGATTCTATCAAAGTTACTATGATTTCTAAAATCATCCCTGCCTTTGTATGGGATGCTTATTAATATGAAATGTATTATATCTAGTCTAATTATCTCATCTGTAAAAATCTCACATACCTCTCTAACATTGGCATTGCCAGACACAAGAATGGACCACAAGATACACAATGGAACCTACTTTAAGAGTTTTACGAACAGAGGAAAGTGGGGGAAGAGGGGAGTGCACAAGCCTGTCTAATAGCAACATGGTGAGAAAGGGTAGATCAGGGTGTGTCTGCTTTTTAAAGGCCTACTAGCGCAAGGACATAGGGACTTACATAGTCACAGCACACATAGATTACGTGACCATGATGCATATAGATTATGTAGGGCATAAGGCCCTAGTGTGACTAGGCAATTTGCCTGAATGTTGATGTCGCATGAGTTGGGTCAAAAGAGCCCAGGCATCCTCAGGCATCCAAGACCAGACCTAAAAGATTGGTGGGAGAGTGCTCTGTGTCTGTTGTCTCCATGTCACAAGGTGCACAGGAACAATCAATTGCCCAATGCCCATCTCGAGGACACTTTGGACATAAGGTGCGAGGTGTGATGCATTGTGCCAAGGTATGTCTGGATACTAACTAACAAAACATAAATTTAAAACAAGGGTGTTGAATTTTTCTTCCTGGGAAGATTTGAGTTAAAACAGAATGCCATAAACTTGTCCTAAAAGGGAGAAGGAGGAGGAAGAAGAGGTGGGAAGGAGCAGTGGGAAGGAGAACAAGAGTGGGAATGACTGTTTCCAGTAACCAGTAAATACTTGCTTAAAACAGGGAAGGGAACTACTTAGAATGAGATTGTGAAAGCTTGCAGCATGAGTTCTGTCAATATTAAGATAAATACGTACTCCAAAGTCAATCTCACATCGTTTCACTTTTCCATTGTACCACTTATGTTCACTCAATTCAGCATTGACTGTTTTGAATCTATGAAAAATAGGTCAGGCATATGGGAAAATAGCAAATGTCCAATGTTTCCTTTCTAATATCTTGCATTTGCACACAGCAAATCCTCACTATTTATCATACATATGAAAGCCTCTGAATATCCTAACTGATTTTGAGTGTTTAACTATAAAACAAACATCCATATCACACCTCCTCCAAGATTCAGGGAGCAAACATCCCAGAAGAGGGACCAGAAGGAATGCATGAGTACGAGGATGGGGATATGTGCTGCCAAAAGACATTTGGACATGAACTCATTTCAGCTACAGGAACCTCACAAGATCCAGGCTGTCAGATAATGGTATGCATTGGGGGTGAGCACACAAAGCCTTATGCCTAGACAATGGACTATTGGCAGTTACTGGCTGCTAAGGGAGCGGGGGACACTTTATTTCATAGGTATAGCCATAGGTAAGTTGCTCATGATGTATTAAATAGCATTGTGCCAATGTGCATGCAAGTGGCCTTAATTGAACCCAGTGGGCTATAAAAAACAAAAGACATGAAAGTCATAGGGGACATTCTTGAAAGAAGGGCTCAGAGTGAGGGACAAAGGGTAAGAGAGGGGAATAAAGAATAAATATAATCAAAATACATTTATATGCAAGAAATTTTATAACAGAAAAATTCTGTGAGTATCTATATAAGACTTAAAACCCTAAACATGGTATCAAAAATTTAGGTTATTCATACCATTTCTCACCTTCTTCAGCTATATTGTCACACATCTTCAGAAAATTACCACATCCACTATATTTATATTCAAACAGATTTTCCAACAAAGAATACAGAATATCCTGTTATACGAAGAACAGTAGGAAATAAGTAATCTAAAGATACAACTTAAAGTTGGAAATTAAAGTTGCTTTTCCATACAGGAACATCTTTGGAACATTGACATCTCTGAGTGTCCTATAAATCGCAGGTGTCTTTAACTGACTCTCACGCATCTAGATATTGAAGTCGATGATACATACTTCTAATAAAAAGAGTAGGATTCATATTGGTGCTTCAGCTGAACTGTGGGTTTCATTTCACGGTTTTTCTTTCTTCCAGGGAATGTCATAGCCCTAACCCTTCCCTTGCAACTAGGCTTATATTGTGTTATCCAAAACTGAAATATGCATTCCTTTCACAGTCCTGCCCAAGCATAGAGGAAATACTAAGGTTTATGTGGTCATTTTAAAAAGAGGGCATTGGAATGATGCATACAGAAAAGGGATCACTTACCCCTGACTATTAGCAATAGTATAAGAGATATTCAAGCTGGCAACACTTTTATCTAATTTTCTTGTGAACAATGTCACACAAATTAAGTGCACATATTCTGTGTCCATTAAGTATAAATATATAAAAACATGCATACTAATAGGAACTTATATTTGCTGTGAAATAACAAAGGCCACACAATGTAGCTAGATAAAGTTATAAATAAAGCTTATTACATACTTGATTGCCTTTGAAAATTGTGTTTGTTGATTGATAATATTTCACAGCTTTATGTATAATGTCATTAACAATAAATAGTTGTTTTCGCATGTAACATAGCACACATTATTTGTAAGGAGTTTTGCTTAATGCTGAATGTTCTCAGTAAATTCTCAATGTTAGTACTTTTATCTTCTTCACTTAGTTTTTCTAATTTCTTCCAGTTCTCACTGTATTACTTATTTACATTTTTGTACAATCTATTTTGATCATATTCTTTATCCTCCCCAGCATCATTCAGCTTTTCTCCCCAATCCACACAACTTGTATTACTTATAATAGACACTGCCAATACACTTGTTTGGAGTTACCACCTATATTGGGTTGTATATAAGTTCATAACAAATATAAGAACAAACAATATAAAAAAATTAAAAATATATAATCATCCACAAAGGTGGATAGAAGAGCAATAAACATGTACTGTGACAAAGTTGCCATTATTCTAGGCATGTCTATAATACATAATCTGTAACCTGTAACTCAGGAGGTGAAAGCAGGATGATTGCGAGTACATGGCTAGCCTGAGATACATAGTGAGAGACAGGGAGTGGGGAGACTCAACAATAAAATATATATGTATTTTAATTTCTAAAGATACATAAAATGAATGTAAATAAGTATAATCTAATGGCTTTAAAGAAACTGAAATAAAACACTACAAAAATTGATTATCCAAAAATGAAAAGAGAAAAGGAATCTCATGAAAAATGCAAAAGAACAAAATGACAGGAAACAGACAGGACTTGAGATGTAGTTTAATATATAATGCTAGCATGGCATTCACAAGGACATACCAATAATACAAAAGCACATACACAAGAAAAACTCAATCATATGAATAAATACAATGAATGGAAAAGAGCATTGATAGCCTATTATAAGTAATGAGATTAACTCTTAAAAATCAAGAAATGATTAAAAATTGTCTACAAAAGGAAATTTTTATTGATTTCATTGAGCTATACATTTTGCTCTGCTCCCCTCCCTTCCTCTCCACTCCTCTTCAACCCTTTCCCATGGCCCCCATGCTCCCAATTTACTCAGGAGATCTTGTCATTTTCTACTTCCCATGTAGATTAGATCCGTGTATGTCTCTCTTAGGATCCTCATTGTTGCCTAGGTTCTCTGGGACTGTGGGCTGCTTTTGTTTGATTTAGATCTAAAAGCCACTTATGAGTGCATACATATGATATTTATCTTTCTGGGTCTGGGTTACCTCACTCAATATGATGTTTTCTAGATCGATCCATTTGCCTGCAAATTTCAAGATGTCATTATTTTTTTCTGCTGTGTATTACTCTATGGTGTAAATGTACCACATTTTCCTTTTCCACTCTGTTTGAGGGGCATTTAGGTTATTTCCAGATTCTGCCTATGACAAACAATGCTGCTATGAACATAGTTGAGCACATGTCTTTGTGGTACGATTGAGCATCCTTTGAGTATACACCCAAAAGTGGTGTTGCTGGGTCTTGAAGGATGCTTCCTAATTTTCTGAGAAATTGCCTTACTGGTATCCAAAGGGGCTGTATCAGTTTGCCCTCCCACCAGCAATGCAGGAGTGTTCCTTTTTACCCCACATCTTCTCTAGCATAAGTTGTCATCAGTGGTTTTGATCATGGCTACTCTTACAGGTGTAAAATGAAATCTTAGAGTTGTTTTGATTTGTATTTCTCTGATGCTAAGGATGTTGAGCATTTCCTTAAGTGTCTTCCACTAATTTTAGATTCATCTGTTGAGAGTTCTCTGTTTAGGT
>JAQHUG010000260.1:1674488-1691194 GCA_028555095.1 Dicrostonyx torquatus | reverse complement strand
CTCTAATTCCAAGCCTGTTATTAAGAGTACAACCCAGACTTTCTGTAGTTTCTGTCATATGTCAAGAGTCAGTTCATATGAGACAGAAAATAAACTGAATTTGAAGAACAACTTTCATTTTCTTTGTATCTCTAATAACTTTCATTGATATGTGTAATTAATGTTTTCAGTTTTCTACAGTTTCTGGAAAGAGAATGACAGCACCGGATGGTGGTCTCATTTTAGTAACTTTTAGTTGTCTTAGCCTATGTTGTAATTCCAGGAAAAGAAGATGGGACCCATTGACAACACCTTCATCTGGCTAATACAACATCAGGACGTGGATGACACTGCTCCAGGACCCATTTGGATACCATTCGCCAGGATGATTTCAACTTGGATAGCTGATATGGATCCCCTAGACTAAACATCGCCCCCATGGCAGCAAGAAGTAGCTTTAGAGAACAACGTCCCCTCTCCCAGAAAACTGCCTCAGACGTTGGGACTTCATTTAGAGGTTGATTATGCCTTCCATATAATTAAGAGATGGGGAGGGATAATGGATTGATATTTTATTGTTTGTAATTTTATTTCCATGTCTGTTCCCATTGTATATAGCTATGCTAGAGTTAGATTGATCTTATTTAAACAAAAGGGGGAGATGATAGGGAAAGGTTTTAGCCAATCAGACTAATATTCATACCCCGCCATTAGCCATTAGCTAATTATTCTGGGTTGGACCATCAGGTCCTGCCTGATGTATAAAAGACTCAGTTCACCTATGAGCTCTCTCTCTGTGGCTTTTGGTCTGGCGCACGTCTTCGGAAAAGCGTGGGATTCAAGATCTGGTATTGTAAATCTGTTTGTTTTACTTACTCCTATTAAAGTGTATATCTTAAAGATAGGTGGCCTGGGCAATAATTAATTAAATCTTACAAGGCAATGTCTGTCTTTGAGGTTGAGGTGTGTTTCTTGTATGCAGCAAAAGGATGGGTTCTGTTTTCGTATCCAATCTGTTAATCTGTGTCTTTTTATAGGTGAGTTGAGTCCATTTATATTGAGGGATATTAATGACCAGTAATTGCTATGTCCTGTTATTTTCGTTTTCATATTGGTGATATGATTTTCTGTGTTTTTTCTTTCTTTGGGATTTGCTACTCTGAGATTATTGTCTGTGTTTTTGTTGATGTAGCCAACTTCCTTGGGTTGGAGTTTTTCTTCTAGTACTTTGTGTAGGGCTGGTTTTGTGGCTAGTTATTGGTTAAATCTAATTCTGTCATGGAATATCTTATTTTGTCATTCTATGGTGATAGAAAGTTTTGCTAGGTATAGTAGTCTGAGCTGGCATCCATGGTCTCTTAATGTCTGCATAACGCTTGACCTGAACCGTCTGGCTTTCATTGTTTGGAGAAGTCAGGTGTAATTCCGATAGGTCTACCTTTATATGTTACTTGGCCTTTTTCCTTTGCAGCTCTTAATATTCTTTCTTTATTCTGTATGTTTAGTGTTTTGATTATTATGTGGTGAGGGCACTTTTTTTAATCCAGTCTATTTGGTGTTCTGGAAGTTTTTTGTATCTTCATAGGCTTATCTTTCTTTAAGTTGGGAAAGTTTTTTTTTCTAGGATTTTGTTAAATAAATCTGTGCTTTTGAGTTGAACTTCTTCTTCTTCTATCCCTATTATTCTTAGTTTTGGTCTTTTCATGGTGTCCTTTAATTCCTGAAAGGTTTGTGTTATGCCTTTGTTATTTTTAATGTTTTCTTAAGATGATGAATCTATTTCCTCTATTGTATCTTCAGCACTTGAGATACTCTCTTCCATCTCTTGTATTCTGCTGTTTATGCTTTCATTTTTTGGTTCTTGATCGTTTTCTCATGATTTCTGTTTCTATAATTCCCTTGGCTTGTGTTTTCTTTATTGATTCTATTTCAGTTCTCAAGTCTTGAATAGTTTCTTTCATATGTTTGATTGCTTTCTCTTGGTTTTCTTTAGGGGATTTCTTTAAGGACCTCAAATATTCTCCTAAAGTTATTTTTTAGTTCTTTTTTTCTGCTTCATCTATATTTGTTTGTGCAAGTCTTTCTGTTGTAGGGCCACTAGTTTTTCCTGGTGTAATGTTGCTCTTTGTGGTGTTAAATGTGTTCTTACCTTGTCTACCCATTTTTTCCTCTGATTGGTATAGTTGGGGCTGTCTGTGTCTCTGTTGATCAATCTTCCAGGTGCCAGTAGATCCAAGTTTCAGATGGTTTCTCCTCATGGTGCAGTCAGGACCAGAGTTCCAGTAACCTCATAGGTCACTCCGTGTTCTTGGAGTTTGCTTGGCACTCCCTAGCTTTGCTCTGTAATACCAGGGGTTGTTCAGGCCTGTTCACAAGGAGATTGCTTATTTGGGGCTCTTTCTGCTGAGGTTCCTGCCTTGGGTCTACTCTGACAGCAGTCACTGGATTGGGTCTGTTCCAGTGGATGTCACTGGCTAAAGCCTGCTAACTCTGAGGTCACTAATTCACATCCAGTCCAGCAGAGGTCTCTGGTTTATGCCTCCTCCCTCAGTGGTGGCTCACTTGTACCTCTCCTGGTCCTGCAGAGTTCTCTGACTTGGGTCTGCTTCTTGGTGGTCGTTCCCTTATGCTTGCTCCTGTGGAGTTAGCTGCCTCAGACCTGCTCTGGCGAAGGTTGCTGGCTCAGGCATGTTTCTGTAGATGTCCCTGGCCTGGGCCTGCTCTCACAGAGGTCCCTGGCTTGGGTCTAGTCTCACAGAAGTCTCTGGCTCAGTCCTACTCCCTCAGAGGTCCCAGACTCATTCCCGAAACAGCAGAGGTCTCTGGCTCAGGCCTACTCCTTCAGTGATGGCTTCCTTTTACCTACTTCTGTCGAGTTTGTTGCCTCAGGCCTAGTGAATATTGCTGGCTCAGACATGTTTGTAAGATGTCCCTGGCCTGGGCCTGCTCTCACAGAGGTCCCTGGCTTGGGTCTAGTCTCACAGAAGTCTCTGGCTCAGTCCTACTCCCTCAGAGGTCCCAGACTCATTCCCGAAACAGCAGAGGTCTCTGGCTCAGGCCTACTCCTTCAGTGATGGCTTCCTTTTACCTACTTCTGTCGAGTTTGTTGCCTCAGGCCTAGTGAATATTGCTGGCTCAGACATGTTTGTAAGATGTCCCTGGCCTGGGCCTGCTCTCACTTAGGTCTCTAACTTGGTCCTGGTCCCTCAGATGTCTCTGGCTCTAGTCTACTCCCTTGGAGGTCCCAGACTCAAGCCCAGACCTTCAGAGGACCTGTTTTAGGCTTATTCCCTTCGATATTCCAGACTTGTACCCATACCCGCAGAGGTCTCTGTCTTTGGTCTACTCCCTTGGAGGTACCAGACTCATGCCCAGACCTGCAGAGGTCCAGGATCAGGCCTATTCCCTCAACAGTGTTGTACTGGCTCCTGTGGATTTTGCTGCCTAAGGCCTGCTCCAGTGGAGGTTGCTGGCTCAGATGTGTTTCTGTAGATATCCCTGGCCTGGGCTCACTCTCATGGAGGTCCCTGACTTGAAAAGGTCCCATAGAGGTCTCTGGCTCTGGTCTACTCCCTCAAATGTCCAAGACTTTTGCCAGGACCTGCACAGGTCCTGACTCAGGCCTATTCCCTTGGAGGTCCCAGGTCTCTCATTTGAGCCTACTTCCTTGGATGTCCCAGACTTTCACCCAGACCAGCAGAGTTCCTGGCTCTGGCCTCCTCCCTCAGTCATTGCCTTCTACCTGCTCCTGTAGAATTTGCTACATCAGCCAAAATTTATTTTTATGTACAGAAGTGCCAACAGCCTGACAATGGAAGAAACTAAGAAACTAATTTAGCTGCAATAGCTATCATGATGGACTAATACACAGATACTTGCTACTGTCAAAGATGGGCATTTCATAACTATAAAAGATCAATTGATCTAGGAGATATAGTAATCAGAAATATATGCAACTAATAAATCTAAAAAGTTGTGGTTTTCTGAAATGGTCTCCATTTGCTATAAAATGAGGCTTCTTTGATGAAGGGTAATAGCTACACTTATTTGTGCATATAAAAATAAGATTTAGATTGTAGTAAGGACTTACGCTGGTTTACCACAGTGGCAGGAGTATATTCTTTGTTAAGGCCCATAGCCTCACTAAGACCAGAAAGCTGACTAGGTTTTCCATACTAGGCATGATTTCCATCCTGGCCCTGAAGAGCAAATAGACACCAGTAGGTTGCCACAAACACCTGAGTGCTACTTCTTTTACCCTTATGCGTATCTTACTATGCTGGTAATTACTGCAGTTCATGGGGTTACAGAGATCTTTGGATTGTGGGGAGCCCAGCCCCAAATGATACATCAACCTTATAGTTTCTGTATCTATGGCTCTGGCAAAATTGTAGAAAGGGAAGTGAAAAAATTGTAGGAGTCAGAAAACGAGGAAGTCTGCTATGAAAGAGACTTGCCTAGAAATGGCTACCAAAACAAGACCAGAACAATAGCAGTATAAACAGAAATGTTAATGTGGAAGGGGGAAATTTTGTGGGGTCCTACCCACAGACAAAGAACTGCAGGCAACTATTAACTAATGGGAAAAGGGAAATTTAACTTTCCATGGAGATTAGCCCCCTTATTATTTGTCCAATGTAGAATAGTCAGCCTTGAAACTATTACACACTAACAACAATGATATACTCAGCAGGATATATATATATATATATGTATATGTGTATATATATATACATATATATACACATACATATGTGTTCAACGGAGAGTAACTGGGAGGAACAAGAGGAAGGAAAGAAAGGGAAGAAGTCAGGTAATTCTATTTTTACTAAAAACATTAAAAAGTTCTAGTAATATGCACTGAGAAGGAGATAGTCTCTGTTTAAGTAGCAGTGTTCCTGAGAGCTAACCAGAGCCTGGTTAGAAGAAAAACAGTCTATAAAACTATTCATCCATACTTTCCAAATGCCAAGGCCAAGGAAAACAAACCTTCAAAACCCATTTTGGATTACAGAATATCAAAGAAGAAAGCACATAAATACAATGCATGCCTTGGAATTTGATCTTGTCCTGAAAAATTATTCTGAAAGATAGAATGTGGACAAGTATCCATATGTGAATATGGACTATGGATTATATTTAGCCTACATATAATATTATATCATATTTAGTATTTCTATATATAAGCTAATTAATCAGCTGACTCTGTATATTTTAATGCTAATAATAGGGTCTATATATATTGTTGCTCTTTAGAAATACATACTGAAATATGTATGTTTAAAAGGGCATGACATCTCCAATTTATTCTCAAATTGTTCAGAGAAAAGATTCATGTACATTATAATTATATTCTGCAATAGAATTTGTGCATCTGGATAAATGATGAGTGGGCGTTCTTTGAACCATGTTTGAAACTTTTCACTTCATACCAAGTACTTATAATTGAAGGTTTAAGAATTGAACCTTTATAATCATAAAGACTGCCATGCAATTCCTCAAAGAAAAATATTTTAGAAATTTAAAAAGAACGTGAGTTTTAAAAAGAGCAATGACACTGCGGAAAGGGGGCAGGGGAAATAGCTTTGTCTCTAGCAGACACCCTGCTTAAGTATCCCATTTAATTTTACATTCTAGATTGCTATAAATCATCTCTACCTTTTATAAACAGACAGCTTTATCCTCCAGTGTAGAACACAGTTGTAGTATAGAATCAATTCTGTTATAAAGCAATACCAGTTTGTAGCTAAATCTATTGTTTTCAAAATAGATTGAGGAAAATTTTAGTTCAAAGGGGCATAGAAAGCATTGAAAAAGAAGTAGACTTTCCTGATGAGAATTTTGGAGATTTTTATTTTTCAGTTCAAAGATAGAGACAGGGTAAAAAAAGAGATGGAGAAGAAAATGTCGACAAAATGGAAGGGAGAAAGATGAGAAAATGAATGTTGTCACTGACCATATGTATGTCATAAAGTATATCTTACATAGATGTCTTCATGTATTTTTTCTTAGCTATGAATGACTGGCCTTAGTTTGGCTTGTTTTAGTTTGGCTTTTCTTTTTTAGTTAATTAATTAATTAATAATTTTAAATCACATGATGCGATACCCACAGAAAGAGCTGACCTTCCATAGGGGGAGCTCATTTACTCTGGACTGATAGCTGGGGAACCTGCATAGTACCAAACTTGGCCCTCTTAATGTAGGTGACAGTTGTATGACTGGGGCAGTCTGTGGGGACACTGGCAGTGGGACCAGGATTGATCCCTTCTGCTTGAACTGGCTTTTTGGAGCCTATTCTTTTTAGAGGAATACCTTGCTCAGTTTTGTATATGCTTTTTATGGTCAAAATGTTTTAAAGTATGTAAATAGCCTAGTGTTAGTTATAGGCACTATGTTGTATAGCATATTTCTAGAACTCATTACATATAATTGAAACCTTATACCCACTGAGCAATACAAGGAAGCTTTCAGAACTTTTTTGGAGGTGAAGCTTGTTTGGAAACATCTACAAGTGTGAATTGAAGAGAGTGTTAGAAGCAAGGAATGATGGTATCAATGCATGATGGAGTATGCCCAAATTTAACAAAATATCTATGTTAAATATGTAAAATATTTATATACTGATTAAAACTCAATATAACTTAAAAACATAATCTAACATGTACGAGAAAATGATATCAGCATATCCATTTCTAAAAGTCTTTCAGCAATCTTCTCTATGTTAACATCTCCTACACAAACATTGCCTTTGCTGCCCCCTATCTTCCCTCTACTGCGCATTGACTTCACATGGAAATTTCTCTTTCTTCTTCTTCTTTATTTTTAGTCATTTTCTTTTTGAATTTTAAATTTTTAATTTCTTAAAAAGAAAACATTCTTTTTTTTCATTATACATACCCAATCCAACTTCACCAGGATTTATCCCTACTGCTTGTACTGGCATTTTGGAAACCTACTCTCTTTGAATGGACACCTTGCTTAGCCTAGATATAGTAGGGAGGACCCTGGATCTTCCCCAAAGCAATGTATCTTACCCTTTCTGAGGAATGGATGGGGGAGCAATGGAGGAGGTAAGCGAAGGAAATGGGAGGAAGGGAAGGAGTGGGCACATGGAAGCTTTTCAGCTGACATTTCTTGTCTTCCTTTCCTTGCTTCTGACACTCTCTTCAATTCACACTTGTAGATGTTTCCAAACCATCACATCAAAACTAACATCTTTTTTCATGGGCTCAATGAGTTACATACAGTACTATCTGTCACATGCAATGATCTATTCCCAGTTCTCAATTTATTTCTCCCTGATTTGTCTCTTCATAAAGGCTCCTGCCAAAATGTCACATTCTTAGATATAACTCCAAAGCCAAACTTTTCACTATTTTATTTTTATTTTGGCAATTATCACTAATTTAACACACACATGTATGCACAAATGCACATATCCCATGGTTCTTTGCTGTTTGTCTCCACTCCTATAATATGACACCCATGGAAAAAATCTTCTCAGATTTATTTCACTGCTACTAGTGAATGAAATGGAGTGAATGAAATTGGTGCAGTAAATATTCTTGGCTTACATGCTCTTAGAAAAGACCTTATGCTAACAAGACCAGTCCCCTAATTTTATAGGAGCAGCATGTTAAGCCCCAGGAACCAGAAGGATCAAATGGCATACAAAAGGTGACAGAATTTTCTGATGATAGAGCCAAGGTTAGTGTTGAAGTTTTCTGATTCATAGTCCAGTAATCTTTCTGCTGATCCTTTCTGCCTTCTACTGTCACTTGTACTCAGCAAAACATTGGAGAAATACTTTACTGAGCTACATAATGACATTGTATACAAGAGAAAGGAAGATGCTGAACAGTATCACAAATTCAGTGGCTGCATTCCCCACTTCTTCACTGGTTTTTATTGACTGCCCACCATATATGCAAGATATGACTCATGTTGAATATTAAAGGAGAAGGGGCCTTTGCAGGAAATTTTTTACATGTTCAAAGGGAATAAATCCAATTAATTTAGCACAAGAAAAATCAAGCCTGAAATGAATGGTAAGAAATTTCATGTGGCTCCAGAGGAGACCCTAATTTTGTCCAACTAAAATGATTATTAAAAGCATCCTTCTAAGGATGAGGGGGAGATGCCAACAGAGAATAATATAAAGAGCAACAGAGTTCTGGTGCTTAGAATTTCCAAAGAAAAAGCCCGTTCAGATAAGAATAGAAAGGACTTCTCAAATAAGACAAGAGTTTGGGCTTCATTCGCATACTCAATCACAAGTTGCTAAGTACAATTTAAATACATGAATGAATAACCTATGTTTCATGGAAGAGGGGATGGCGTATGAGAAGTTTTTTCAAAAGAATGATTTGGTATAAGATGGGCAGTCAGGGGTAGAAATAATGTATATTCATGGATTTGAATGGTTAGAAATGGGCCAAGAAAGAAGTAAATAACTGGTGAATTCTATTAGTGAATTATTTCATTAATGTTGAAATGGAGCATACAAACTCTGGTAATTTACTTAGGAAGCAAAAAGACTGATATAGTATTATAGTCCAAACTTAAGTTTTTTTAAAAAAATAGACTTTCACTTTTTTTGTTGCCAGAAGCCATAGTAACCAAGTAAGTAAAATGAAAGTGTGAGTATTTAAATAACTCAAATACAATAATCACAAACACAAGTACAGTAACATTTTTGTTATATTCTTGATTTCCTTTAAAACACAAGTCATGATTTGGGGCATTAAACTCATGAACCACTAATGAACCATATCCAAAATTTGAAAACATTGTCATAAATTTAAGCCAAATGATCTGGAGGTTTAGGGCCTGGGTCTCTAATACACTTGTATAATGGTCTACCAAGAATTAGTGTGACAGTAAAGTCCTTGGCTTGATATGGCACACTTATAACAACATCCTTCCCCAAGGCTTAGGAACATTGCAGAAGAGGAGAGGACAACTGTGAAATAGTGTCTTCTGGACATGACAGGACATTGTACTCAAGAATTCACAGCAGCTGTCGCTACCTGTAGATGACCAACTTAAGATCAAACCTGTCAACCTACCATCTAGGATGGGAACGTGGCTCCTGAGGTCACACAACTAGCTGACAGCTATTGGCAGGCAATGATTACTGAGGGAGAGAGTGTCATTTTTCCCCAGGTTTATGAGCTCTCAGAGGTTGCCCGTGCTCCATTGAGTATCTGTATACCCAAGCACACAGGGACAACTCTAATTGGGCTCATTGGGTTGAGAAAGAAAGGACATGAAGTTAGAAAGATAAAATATTGGGAGGTGTCTTAGAGGAGTTGGAGAGGGAAGCAGGGGTAGGATATAATCAAAATTCATTGTAAACATACGTGAAATTGTCTAATAGAAAAATAAAATGAAACTTAATTTTATTGAGAATAATAGCAAATAATTTGGGACCAAGAAAAATTACACTTTTAGAGGCCTATGTCTTACAAGTTCTTTTCTTTGAAATAGTTCACGTCGAACTATTTCACTGACAACTAGTCATCAAATTCGCTACTTTTAGAGTAATCTGCCTGCCATATTCTTTCCCTCCCACTCTTCTTCCTGCTCCAAACCTTCTAAAGATTCTCCGTGTCTTCTTCATAATTTTAGACTAAAATGGCTTGACTTTCAAAGTCTTACAGTAGTTATGTCCTTTTATTCAATCTTATTTGTCACACAGCACAAAATTTTGGTTGCTGTTACACTTTTAAATCCTACAAGCATACACTGTTACGCTTCCTTCTAGAGTGGGCTTGCATAGTCAATTCTGCCTTCAATCATTCCTCTTGGTCCAACAAACACAACACTCTACCCATTTTATGAGACACCTGCTGCTCATTATCCACTTTTCACTAATTTCTGTTAATAGGCACACAGATTCACAGTGTTTGACACGCTTAATGGAAAAGGTACAAACCTCAACCCAGACTGATCTAACTTTTAATCCTGAATCTTGTAGTTACTAGTGAATCCATATTATACAAGGCATAATTATTTCACTAAGCCGTAAATTGTATAAACACAACAAACCCCAGCAGCACAGGCATTTGTGACTTATGTATTTGTGAGGCTGACAAAGGAAAACTACCATTAGTAAAATCTAGTTGATTTTTTTACTCTTTGTTGTTGTTGGTGGTGGTGGTGGTATTTTGGGTTGTTTTTTTTTTTTTTTTTTTTTTTTTTTTTTTTTTTTGCTTTTAGCTCTGGCTGTCCTGGAACTCACTCTGTAGACCAGACTGACCTCCAACTCACAGAGATCTGCCTGCCCCTGCCTCCCCAGTGCTGGGATTAAAGATGTGCCTCACCACCACCTGGCTCCAGTTTACTATTTTACAGTTTATTTTTAAAGTAAATAAGCACTTCCAAATCAGCACACACAACCAACTTTACACACATCAGACAGATACAAATGTCAATCATCTATCTTTTCAATTAGCTTACTATTTTTGGGAAAAAATATTCAATGGGAGGTTTCAGTAGGGTTTTTTGTTTTTTGCAAAATAAAGACAGAAAACTGACCTTTAAAAGATAGTAGCTTCTCCTGATTACTTTATCGTCTCTGATACTCTTTCTTTATCCTCTAAATTTCATTTCAGTGTACTCTGCAAATCATTGCAACAAGCAACTGAAAACAAATATGCTAATCATGGAAAATATTTGCATCTAAGTAGAATGAGCTGTCCCATCACATTAACAAGGTAGGAATTCCAAGGCATTTTCCATTTATTATAGAAAAGTTTCAAATACTCCAATTATGTCTAAGCTCAAGATCTTTAATAGAAGTATACGGAAAATTCCCCTTGCCTCAACTCCAAAAACATAGAAGTCCGGTTAATATAAAGAGCAAAATATTGAGGAACTTGACCATTGTGGCAAGTGGTGACAGATATAGGGCTACGATTCCTCTTAATTTTCAACAAAGGATAGGTTAAAAAATAGCATATCAGTAATATGGAAGACTAAAGTGCTTTTTAAAATTTCGGTATATTGTTACAACTTTTGATCAGCTTCCTAGTTTTAGTTGTATTACTAACAGTTTAAGGCCTATGTTGTGCACATGCTAACCTAACTTTCTTACCTGGCTCAAACGTATCTGAGAATGTTTTAAGGCTGAGTGGCAGAGTAGAAATGTTCATTAAAGCTTGAGTTACTAAATTCATTTCAAAGGGGCATTCTATCCAAAGCTAAAGTTTTGTATTACTCTAAAACCTGTATTTAAAAATTTAAAGATTGTCTATAGCAAGATGTCAGCTTCTTTTATAAATAAATGAAAACATATGGATTGCAGAAAAATATCTTTAAATATTGAGAAAATATTTGGCATTAATCATTGTGAGAGAAAATAAGACACAAATTTTACCCTGAGACTCCTGGAAAAGAATAAAGAGTTTAAGGAAAGGTGATACTGACAAAGATTTCAGGAAGGTGTTATTTATAGAAACTGTTGCTGTGAGTATAGACATGGGTAAAAGTTATCAATTTTACTAGACCAGAAATGATGCATATGTAGTCCTGGATGGCCAGGAAAGGAACTTATTATTTAGGTCAGGCTGGACTCAATCACACAGATCCACCTCCTGGGATTAAAAGTGTGTTACACCATACTAAGCTAAAGAACTATATATATTCTTTTTATTTGGTAATTCCACTCTGTATATCTTATGTTTGCATTCGCATGTTGATAAACTATCATTTTATCTGTGTGTTGAAAAACAATGCAACTATTTAAAATTACCTATCATTTCTCATATGGAATGATGTCCAAACAGTGTTAATCCTGAATAATAAATTATGAAAAGCCAAGCCTGAGTATGTAAAAATAAACGTATGGGCAAATACATAACCAAATAAAGTGACACATGTAATAACCAGTGCTTACATGTGTATTTATTTTAATCCTTTTAATCAGCAAAATTAATGCATTTTCAAATGAATTAATTTATCTTATACATGTTCCTATTTGCCTCCATTTCATTCCTTATTATGCTTCCTATCTATAGTAATCATAGACAGATACTCAAAAAAGTCTAAATCAGTATAATACAGAGATATTTATATAAACATTTTTATTCCTGGACTATTTACAATTGCCAGGAAATGTCCATCAAGAAATGAATATAATGAAGAAAACATGATACATATACATAATAGAATTTTATTCAGTCATGAAGAAGAATACATCCAATACATTTTCAGAAAAGCAGGTGGAACTATGATCATTATACATGTTGCCTGTCATGTGTAGAATGTAGATATATGTATGTAGGTCATGAAAGTAGGAAGAGGAAAATTATAAAGTGACAGATAAGGAAGAAAGTGATAGTAATAATATACTTGTGATATGAAAGAAGAAGGTGAGAACATGTGGGATGGAAGAGAAATGGGTAAAATAAGGTGCAGGCACAGGTAAGGATTTTCTGAGAAGGGTTCCAATAGCATGTAATATAATGCTGTGGACTGACAAATCAAATGGCATGAAATTACAGAGTTTCCGTTCGGCAAAGGAAATAGTCAGCACCGCAAAGAGACAGCCTACAAAAAGGTGAGAAATCTTTGCTAATTATATATCTACCAGGAGATAATTATGTAGCCTCTACAAAGAATTCAAAAATTTAAATGCCAAGTTATTTTATACTGCCTCACTCAGTTTCCTGAAATTTTCCATTCTTAAACATTGAAGGGTCTCTTAGCTGGTGAGATGATTCAAAAGAAAGAAGTGCTTAGTTAACACCAGAGAGCCATGTGTTAGAAGGAGAGAAATGATTTCCATGTTATCTAACCATTGCAGGGGCACCATGATGAGTGAACATGCTCACACACACTCATACACACAAAAATAAAGAAAACAAAGAAGTAGGTTCTCAATGAATTTCTGTATAATTCTCAATAAGTATTAGTGTATATATTGTATTAGTAGTTAAAAATTGAAAATATTGAAAATGTAATTAATAATACATTTAAATAATAAAATCACACTGTAATAAGAGGTGCAGGCTGTGTTCCCACCACCTGATAGGAGTGTGGACCTTTTGCTTGGTCGGCCTTCCAGGCTCCTGGCTGCTGGGCTAGCTTACATTTGAAATAACCACATGAAAATTGTATTAATTAAAATACTGCCTGGCTCATTATCTCTAGCCTTTTCTTGGCTAACTCTCATATCTTATTTCAACTCATTTTTAATAGTCTGTAACTCATCACGAGGTAGTGGGCTTACTGGGAAAGATTCAGCATGTCTGACCCTGTCGGCTTCATGGTGGCTCTCTCTGAGCCTTCCCTATCCCAGAATTCTGTTCTGTCCTCTTTGCCTATCTAAGATTTTACCCTATCAAAAAGGGCAAGGCGGTTTTTTTATTAACCAATGAAAGCAACACAAAATAGAGAAGAACCCTCCTACACATCACACAACTATATGTATCATATATAGTATCAATATATATCAAACCATATAGATAGATATAGATATAGATATAGATATAGATATAGATATAGATATAGATATAGATATAGATATAGATATAGATATAGATATAGATATAGATATAGATATANATATAGATATAGATATAGATATAGATATAGATATAGATATAGATATAGATATAGATATAGATATAGATATAGATATAGATATAGATATAGATATATGGTTTGTCAATGTAGGGTTTCTTTGTGTAGCACTGGCTGTCCTGGAACTCATTCTGTAGTCAGGCTGACCACAAACTTGGAGATCTGCTTGCTTCTTCTTCCTGGAATCAGAGGTATGCACCACCACTGCCAGGTCAGGAAAATAACATTTCTGGGCAATTTTTTTCCAAAGCAAAACAATGACAAGATTGCTATTTTTTGCCACTTATAAAAATTGGTTTAATACCTGGCTTGTTATAAGATGGATTAAGTTGTATATTTGATAATGAAATCAGTATTTTGTAAAGTATTTTGCTTGAAATATACAAAAATTTTAAGTTGTAAAATTAAAATTGTTTCTAAAAGTATGGATCCCATTTAAAGTTCCTGTGGCCTCTAGAGATAACTATAATTACATGCAATAGAATGTTTATGGAAAGTTACACAATGTACACTCTTTTTTGCTGTCTGAATTTTTCACTGCTTTCAAGCTCTTAAATTCAAACATCAAGATTTATTCACATGAGTTTTCACTTTATTTTCTTAATAAAAACTTAGTTCAGTAATGATTTTTATTGGAACAAAAAGCTTATTTTTGTGAACTGGGACTTGTATTCCTGGTCACAAAAGTCACAAACACATGAGTATTTGAATAAAATTATTATTCAGTTGCACATTCTTCACATTACAGTTTAACTCTTCTTTATTTGCTTTTCCTTCAATATTTAATTAACGGTCATTAATTAAGAGCTGCAGACATGCCTTTTGTCATTAAAAAGATATATATCTAATATAGCAAATAGCATTTAACATAAAAAAGCACAAGAATTTGTCTAAATGTCTCGGTGAACTCAGTTTTTAAGCATCCTGTTCGGTGGAGGAGGCATTGACAAGAAGCAATTCAGCACAAAATGTAATAATTTATTATATTTCAAATGGTTTGGATTTTTACCAAGCCTAGAGGAAGCATTAAATAGGCAGAAGAGGCCTTCACGAAGGCCTAAGAGGACAGCTGTCCATCTGATTTGGTGGTCCTTGAGCCATGTGTCCCAATACTTAACCCACTTTTGTCCCAGCAAAGAAGAAATGTTACTGTTACAAAAGTGAGATGTTAGAAACCTAGATGGATCACTTAAAGGAAAATACAAGTTTTTAATGAAGTATTCAGGATTCACTTTTCAGTGACAAGACACTCAATTTGAATCATGTTTGAGCAACAGACTCATAATTCTTATGACAATCTCAAAACTGGACCACCAATGATATAGAGACTTTGAGCAAACCATTAAGTCACTCACTCAAACAAGGAAATGGAAGTTGTTTTGTTTCTCTCTTTCCTTCACACTCTTTCACCATCAGCTTCACTAAAATTAAATATATATATATGTATATATATATATATGAATGTATATATCACTTGACTCAAAAGACCTCAATGATAACCAATCATCTCTAAGATAAAAATCCAACCTCTTTAGCATGTCATCTAAAATCCTGAATTATCTGGTTCTTGTTTCTTATTCTGTGTCTTCCCAAATTTATTATTTGTCTAATAAATTACATTTTTTTTAAAACAGTGCACAGAAACTTCTGCTTTGTGAAGTATTTCTGGATAAGATGATCTGTTGTTTCCTAGATCTTAACTCATCACTAAAATGTTTTTTTGACAATAATCTTTTTTATTTTTTAAAAAAAGAAAAGAAAACTAACTTTTCACATTTTACATACCATTCCCAGTACCCACTACCTTCCCTCCTCCAATCTCCTCCCCCCCTACTCCCCATCCACTCCAGAGAGGGTAAGGCACATTGCTCTGGGGAAGGTCCAAGGCACTTACTAATATATCTAGGCTGATCAAGGTATCCATTCAAAGAGAATGGGTTCCCAAATAGTGAAAAGAGTAAGGATAAATCCTGGTGCCACTGCCAGTGGCCCCACAATCTGCCCCAGCCATACAACTGTTAACCACATTCACAGGGTCTATGCTGGTTTCTTCCCTGTCCGGCTGAAGTTGGTGAGGTCTGATTACCTCAGGTAGACTGTCTCAGTGGGTATCCCCATCATGGTCTTGACCTCTTTGCTCATATTCTCACTCCTCCCACTCTTCAACTTGACTTTGGGAGTTCAGCCCAATGCTCCACTGTGGATCTCTGTCTCTGTATCCATCACTTACTGGGTAAAGTTTCTATAGTGACATGTAAGATAGTCATCAATCCAAATATAGGGCAAGGCCAGTTCAGACACCCTCTCCTCTATTGCTTAGGATCTTAGCTGAAGTCATCCTTATAAATTCCTGGAAATATCTCTAGTACCAGGTTTATTCCTAGCCTGATAATTACTCCCTCAATCAAGATATCTCTTTCCTTGTTCTCCATTTCTGTCTTTCCCCCATCTCTACTATCCTGATCCATCAATTTCTCCTCCCCTTCTTCTGTCCTCCCTTCTCCCCCCATCCTCATGTTCTCAATTTTGTCAGGCGATCTTGTCTATTTTGCCTTTCTAGGTTCACCTTGTTTCTAAGCTTCTCTAAGGTCAAGAACTATACATGTACATACAATTTTCTAGGTCTGGGTTTCCTCACTCAGGATGTTTTTTTTTTTAAGTGCCATACATTTGCATGGAAATTTCAAGATGTCATTGCTTTTTACTGTTCAGTAGTTCTCCATTGTGTAAATGCACCACATTTTCTTTATCCATTCTTTGCTTGAGGGGCATCTAAGTTGTTCCAGTTTCTGGCTACAACAAATAATGCTGCTATGAACATAGTTGAAAACATGCCTGAGGTAAGAGGGTACTTTTGTATTTATGTGCTTTGATTGGTTAAATAAAAAGGATGCCTGGCCTGTAAGATAGGACACAGCCCTTAGGTGGGCAGAGTAGACAGAATGGAAGGAAGTGAGAGAAAAAGGAAGTGTGCCAGTCTCCATGAGGCTCCGCCCAAATGGATGCAGGTTAGACTTTTCCAGTAAGTCACCACCTCGTGACACACAGACTTTTAGAATGGGTTAGTTTAAGATGCAAGAATTAGCCAAGAAAAGGCTAGTGATAATGGGCCAGGCAGAATTTAAATGAATCCAGTTT
>JAQHUG010000260.1:1581426-1659339 GCA_028555095.1 Dicrostonyx torquatus | reverse complement strand
TCAGAGAAACATCACCTTTCACGATAGCCACAAATAGCATAAAGTTTCTTGGGGTAACACTAACCAAGGAAGTAAAAGAGCTACAAGAGTGTTCTTAAAGAGAACATTTCAAACAAATGTGGAATGAAATGCTAGCTCCAGTGCTTGTGGGGGATAATGCCATAGTCAAGTAGCTTACACTCTCCTAACTCCGCATTTCCATTGTTAAACGAGAGAAAAATCTCAGCAATGCTGAAGGGTTGTGACTTCTGAATACGTGTGATGTATAATGTCTGACTCCATAAATAGGAGTCCTCTGAGTAACTCCTCCACTCTACCAGACCTAGTTCATGGCCAGTCTCCATCCACACAAAACCCCCAGGTTTCTGCTTTACAGAGTGACACTTGATACACTATTTTCTGCTTGCTCAAGCTAATGGTTTTAATTTAGGCAAAACTCGGTAAATGCAGCCCATAAAAAAACCCAGTGACTTAAGAAAATCAATTTCTGTGGCTATCACAGTCTACATACCGTAGAATGAAAATGCAAACCCCTTCTTAAATACCCTACTCTACCTCTTCCTTGATGTCAGAGAAGCCGGCCAGGAGAATTATTGCAAACCCCTTGTGCTAGAAGACTGCTAGTAGATCTGATCTGTCGAGGATTAGGTACATTTGCCAGATCCTGCTGTTGTGTTCCACAACGGGTTCACCCCACCTCTAATCTGGGATCCTGCATAGCTGCTTGTGAAATCAGCCCACCAGAATGAATATGCTCATAGAACTTTTTTTAGAGAGGAGCAAGCTTGCCTTTCTGCTGATGGGATAGTTCACAGTGTTTGCTTATTTCCCTGCAGGGCATAAAAACATTACATAAACATTTTCTTAGGACAGACACTGGTGATCTCTTTGACCCTGGGTTGTCACCATCAGGGTTAGTAGTTTCATGTCATAGGTTAGAACACAATCAAAGAAATATGGAGAGAACAGAGGGATACAATAAGAATGATGAAGAAGAAAAAGGGGTAAATCATTCTTTAACTTGACAATCGAAGCCCCACCTTTCTATAATTCTAATCAGACTATTTTTTCCCTAATCCCTGAAGATCAACAATATGGTTGACCTTATTTCTAAAGGGAACAAGTAACCACCTGCAGACACGGAATTGTGATACTCTGGAAAAAGTTCTCACAGGCCCAATGAGTTGCCAGATTTCCCACTATTAGTCATGCCTGTGAGTTACAGAATTGAAATATCTATTAACCTGCAAATATGCTGGTTGAGAAGGAAAACATTGTTGGCTCTTATCAGTCACAAACTGCTAAGTTCACTCTGGTACTAGAGTAGTGGCAGCACAAAGCATGAGACAGAACATCAGAACACTTTTACAAGCACATAAGTCGGTGCAACACCATACATGATGTGCTGTGAGCCAGCAAAGGCTAGCGTTACTCAGAATGGGAGAGGGAGGTTTAAGAGGAAAGGCAAGGAGCTGGTACAAGCCAGTCTGGGTCCTAAGATTTCTGCACTCATGCTTGTGCAAAAGAACCATCGGCTATGAAATGCACAGTCAGTCATGTGAAAGTTCCTTTAATGCAGCCAGGAACTATTGACTGCTGAGGTCTTTCCTCATTAAATCACTGGAAAAGTACAAATGAGATCTATTTTTGTGTGATAAGCAGGACACACACATTCAGATCATGTCGATTGGCTGCTCAGACAGAACGTGAAGGAGAGAGAACAAATGCCAATGATTTGTTTCTGTAGGTGCTTCTCATCACACTGCTTCAGGGTAAAACTAAGGTCGACATTTTATTCCCGGGGATTTTCATTCATCTCTAACAGTCGAGACCAAGAGGCTTCATCATCTAAAATGCCCTTCTCTATAAGGTGATTGATTTGTTAATATTCCTCCTGTCATGTGTAAAGTGGGCCCCTTCACTCTCCAGTTGGATCAACCAGTCTATTGGATGCCATGAATGAGGTAGTTAAGGAGCACTATTCTCAGCTTGCCTATTGCAGTTTCTCCAACATTCTCTAGGATTTAAAAGCTTCCCCCCATTCACTACTAGAGATGGAAATAAATTCTGGACCAGTCAGATAGTGGCTTGCTTAAAAGTCATACTGAGCATGTCAGATATGGTGGAGCACCACTTTGATCTTAGCACTCTGGAGGAAGAGACAGGTTAATCTCTGAGCTTAAAGCCAGCATAATCTACATAGTAAGTTCCATGCCACTTAGGGCTATGTAAGTGAGACTGTTTCTAAAGCAACATGAAACAAAGTCCTACTGGACAACATTGCTTAAGGCATGATCACAAATGAACAATTACTAAATGCAGTTATGCCCACAGGCATGAATTATGTGCTCCATAGAGTGCATTGCAACCCAAAGATTTCCACGTAAAAATATAGACTTGTAGGATTTCTTGAAAATAATTTCAAATTAGCATAGTGAACCCTACTCTCATTTGACAGCAGTGAGAAATGGCGGGATGTTACAATTTGCTACTCCCTATTGTCTGGAACAGTCTATGTCACTCATATTATATATATATATATATATATATATATATATCTTGTCTGGATCCTAGAAGCATTTGACGATTGATTGGGAGGCTAATCATTGTTTGGATTCAGCCATCCAACTACTTTTCCTTGTTTTGATTATTTGCATATTCACCAGATAACCGGTTAATAGGGTTTGTTTCCTAAATGGCTAATGCTCATTTCTAAAAGGCTGCACAAGAGCATTTGTTTATGAATGATTCACCAGCTGAAGAAGTCTGTTCATGGTAGATTTCTCCTTTTGTTCATTTTTAGAAGTTTCAGTAATTTATGTCTCTCTTAAACCTTCTTAGGGCAGACCTCTTCTCACCCCAGGGACCTTATTCCATTATCTTGCTCATCTTCTCTCAGTCCTTCCCTACATCTTCCATTATCACCTGATCTGCATTTTCACCTTCTAGGAACAGAATCTCCTGCCTCCTCTGATTACTTCAACTAGTCCTCCTCACAAATTCAAGGTGAGAATAAAGGGGGGAAATGCTACAAAATAGCGAACAGTCACCTAAAATAGGCTTTGGGAAATAAAACTATTAGCTGTAGGCATATTGAGCAAATGACCTAAACTTGCAATTATGTATATTTTTTGGTTCTGTCTTATTACTTATTCATATGGACATTCAAAGGAAATAAAAATAAATATACAATAATGTTCTATAAGTACGAGATGATTTATATAATAAATGTGTTGCAAAGAGATGCATTTAAGACAAATCCAATTTTGGTACAATAAGAAAGCTATTTGAGGAAATATTGTTGAAAATGTTTTATATAGGAAATCATTTCATTATCAAAGGTTAACTTTTTAACTTATCATTTTTTATTATATGGACCTTTAAAAAACTTGATATACTTAAATTAACCAGCACTTAACATTTGTTTTATTGAAGACACTTTTCTTAGATTCATAAATTTTAAAAGAACAGTTGGGAAACAACCTTTTAAAATTGATAATTTTATAAAACACATATGCTTGTAACATATTATCTTACTTTAATCTACATGATTCTACAATTAACAAATACTGTTATTTCCATATTAAAATTGCTTTCTCGTGTTTTTATGCTACTAGATTCTAAACAAGTCTGAGTTGTATTTAATGTGATGCCAGCCTTGGATTTTGAATGATGCTAATTAAATTATTGTAATTGCTCTGATAATGCTAAAAGCACAAGGCACGTAATACTACAAAAAAAAGAATCAGTTTTCAGATAGCAACTCGAGCTTTTCTATCTAGAAGTCATCTTTGTTTCTACATCCAAACTAGCATTTAAACTCTTTAAGTAAATTTGAATATTTCTATCTTCTCATATGACTGATTATCCCTGATTGACCTGAAAATAATAGTGAAAAAATTTTTCAGTGACTTTTTTCTGGCTTTTGTCTCATTTTTTGATCTGTTGAATATAGTAAATTTGAAGTGAATACATAACTGCTTTCATTGATTGAGGCTGCTTTGTCCATATACTCCCTTGCCGTGTTTCCCTTGGTAACCAACCACCTGAGTTGTCAATGAAAGGAAATGATTTGGGAACTGTGAGAATGTATTTGTACGATGTATATACAAGGAAATCAAATCTATTTTGACCTTTTTTTTTTTTTTGTAAACCACCATTCTCTTTTCCCGTGTTTTTTCAAAGCATTCCTGCTCCTCAAAAAGTATAAAAAGAGAGTTACTGCAACAAAAAGATAAATTGTGCGAGTGATGTACTAAATTAAAATCTTGTGGAAGAGTCGGGGAATCTGGGTGAAAGATTGTCATATTATCCTTCCTGGGTCCTTCCACATGACTCTGAGACATATTAACTTTTGAGAACCTCTGCATGGTAACCAATAAAATGTTAAGCACATAGTTCAATTATTCAGAATTTTGGCACTTGTAAATTAAAGTGATGTATCTTGACCAAAATAAGCAACCCGAGCTGTGTTTTTCCAGGATCTGGAATGAAATTAAAGACACAAATTGTTCTCACCAAAATCCGTTAGATGAAACTGTAAAGGAGGCTTGGTGCTTGGTTTATTATAGTTCAGCATTGAACCAAGCCAAATACTAGACTGTCATAAAGCTTAATAAATGATTACCAAACACAAGGGTTAGTATGAATCTGTGGTGGTTATGGTCAAAGTGACCATGCCTTGTGCATGGTCAGGTCACTTATTAATGATATGTCTGCAATTAAATCTTTTGCCATGAATGTGTCATGGAAGTTTGTTTCACATTGAAGAACTCAGAAACTAATCAAAAGCAGATCTTTGCTACTTAGGATTAGACTAAAACAGTAGTTACTTTAAAAACCCATACAGAGAAGAAACATGCATTTCTAATTCAGAGAATTACTTAAGCTTTTACAGAAGGCATTCTGCAAATTGAATATGAGAAATAAAATGGTCATTACTTAAGATAAATATGAACTAGTGGATTGAAACTTGGGGATCAAAAGTTTACCTGAACATAGGAGTTATGTGTCTGAATACAGAGATTATCAAGACATCTGATTTTAATACTATTCCTAAAAGACCAGGCAGAGATAAACAGAAGTAGTTAATCAAAAAACATACCATTAACAAGTATATGTCTTAATGAGTCAAGTGGATGATAACACCATTAGGTAATTTAAGAGGTAATGATTAATTACATTACTCTTAGTCAATTAATGCAAATTCTGAATGCCAGGTCCTTAATGCTACAAAATCTAAAACTTATTGAGTGTCAAGATGATGCCACAAAAGTTCACATATGGCATCATATAATAGATTACAGGAAAGTACTATCTAAAATTACTGACATGTTATCTATATTTATATTGATATAAAATAAATATATTTATTTAAAATAACCAGTAATATTTATATAACACATATTAATACAAATACATTTTGTATTTATACCCACATCTCATCTCTAAGCTGTTTCATCATTTATATCTAAATTTTCCAAAAATTAAAAAAAATCAGAACTATGAGTTACTTCTGGTCTTAAGAATTTTGGGTAAGTACCATCTAACAGGTAAATTAACCAAGATTTGCAGATGAATAAAGAAAAGTGAGTTTTGTCACACCATCCCTTGGCATGTATCACATCTATTGTGAGAAATATTATAATAGTTTTAGATTCCATCCTATGATGCTGAAAATTAATTACTAAAATATTTGTCAGGTAAGAATATTCTGAGTTTGTCTCTTAAACTCCTGTGAATTCTTACTTATTTGTTCTCACTTTTTACTTGGAGTTCCTTTGTCTAAGAATCCTAACTTATAAGGAATTGTGTGTAAATGCAATTCAACAGATTTAATTTCAAAATACCAACAGAACCTCAATTTAAAGGCAGCCTTCACCTAGATGGGGATTCTACACATGAGGCAACATCTCAAAATGATTCCAGCATATTTCAGTTCTACACTGACAACCAATGTCAGATTGAAGAATTAAGAATGTTTCATAACAGCAGAGAAAAACACAAGCAGCCAAAGAGCAATTGACCTCCAATCACACGTTCCACATGTATCTTTAATACAGTGAAACTTATTAAAAGTGATGTTTCCAACAGCTTGATCTGCTGCCAATTCTAAATTCACAGAAAGTTGTCTTGTCTCTTTGAATGTAACTCTTCCCCATCAAACCAAATCACAATTAACTTGCATTTGTCACATGTTGGTAGAAGCAGCTCCTACCTGTAACTTTCAGTTCTGTTGTTCGTCTTACAAGTTTTCCTTCATATTTAAGTTCGCATGTGTAATTTCCTCCATCTTCTTCTTGAACTTCCTGAATGAGAAGAGCATTTCCCTTCTGTATTATGATGCTTCTCCACATTTTTGGCTTGCATTCCTGCAGGGAAAATATTTGTAAGTAAGTGAGAAATGAATATTCGCACTGCTAAATCTTAGAATTGGCACGGTAAAATCACATTGTTCTATACTTCCACATAGTCTTTCAAGTGTGTAACTAAGAAGTTTAAATAATGTCCAAGCAAGTATTGTGTCCAGTTCAAATATTATTAGTTACTACATCAAGAGCCAATTTACAAACCCGATTCCAAAAGCAAGAGAACTTCAGAGGTTCTAAGCAAAGATGGAAGAGCATACAAGCTCCCCAAATACGAGAGTCACATAGAATAATGTTAAGAGCTGCTAAATATTACTTTACTGTCTTGCTATTTTTAAACTGATATGGGTGTTTCCTAAGAGTCTTAAGGGACTATGGTTCATTTGGTCATGTACCATGCTTGATGGGAATATGAAGTATCACTTCACAATTATAGCAGGCTTTTACATTAGTAGCAATGTGTATATAAGTATTTCATTAAATATTTTCTGTTGTAAAACTAAAATGAAAACAAACATAAACCTTAATATTTATATCTCAAATCTTCCTTGTGGTCAAAAGTTGGAGGAGAGAATCTAAAGAACTAGAACTCAGGATTTCCTTAGACATGAAAGGAAATGTAGATGTACTTTGCAATAGTAACATCATAGAGAAATCAACAGGATTTCCTTAGAAATGAAAGGAAATGAAGATGTACTTTGCAATAGTAACAGCATAGAGAAATCAATGACATATTTGGTGAAATTATTGATACATGATGAAATAAGAAAATTTTATTTTGAAACGAATTGTCATTTTCTTCTGATGGGGAGGTGGGGGAGTCTTGCTACTACTTCAGACTTTCCAAGAAAAAACTGCACAATACTTTCCCATGTGGCAACCAAGTATTTAAGACTACTCAGGCAATAAGCTTTGGTTTGGGATTTTCTTAAACTACTTTTATATACTGTTCCAGGTCTCTCTGCTGCCAACTGGAAATTTTCAACCAAATTGTTAGCCAGACATTGTACAAAGCAACAATGGAAGCACAGTGGCCAGCTATAAAGTAATACTCAACAGTTAAGACAAAATTATTTTGTCTTCTACATTCTGAGTCTGTCAGTTGAGACAACAATAAAATTGATTACAATGCAGATTATGTGGCCAATAGTTGAAAGTACTTTTTCATTTCACCCACTGTGGTGTATATAACTAACATCTGCATCCACTCTTCCTAACTCCTACATTCCGTATACATATTTCAAGCACTCACAAAATGTTGGAATCAGTGTTGATTTTCAGTCCCCAGCTGTGAGTGCCTGTAAGTGTTTATAAATTATTTGTGAGAGCAAGTACCCATTTATTAGTTTTTCACTATAACTTTTTCTTCCTGTTAGCAGGAGATTTGGCAACAAAGTATAAAAATTGGCACTTAAGTTCATAGGTATAATATTCAAGAGATATGTCCAGTATAGCTTTCCAAACACATTTTCAGAGAGGAAATAAAAGTAATACAACGGAGGACCTCTCGATATAAGACTGTTTTACTCCCTGGGGTCTTTCTGAAGAACAGTTAAGAGTCTGTCTGAAATTATATTACATACCATGTCTGGCAAGGTTTATCACCTATATGAGATTTGCTTCTGAGCTAAACCTTGGGATATAAGGTTTCTGGGAAAATGAAGAAAAGTCTAAACAGAGAGGAAAAAAACCAGCCCAGCTGCCACTAACGTCATACAACAATAATCCACAATTATGTTCGCATTGCTTCCAACACTGATAGCCTCAGATTTCTAAAGAATCATTCTGAAGGTCATTAAACAAAAATATGGTCCCTCTGGGCATTTTGAGAGGAAAGGAAAATGAAAGCTGAGCTGCTCTGCTCTCACATAGAGGTGGTGGGAGCAGGCAAAAGCCCACACACTTATTTTATTCAAAGATAAATGGCCTCATTTTCTAATGTCATTTTGGGGAAAATCCATATGTAATTAGTTACAACGACTTTTACATTCACTGACCACAGATTCCCGCCTCCCTCCATGCAGGAAGTAAAAGCTAAAATATATAGAGGACTTAAAAATAGTTCCTGATGAATAGGCTAGAATCTCTGCATGTCCTTTGAGACAAATCTAGACAGTCGTGTGTACTTTCTAACTTTTCATTTAGATATATAAATGACTCCTTGTATCCAGCGGAAGTAGGTTTGTCTGTTTGTAAAACCGTGGCTTGTGAGAATGTCTTCAGATCATCTTCATTCCTCTGCAGACCATGTGGTAAAGATGAAAAAGAAAACTAGGCTTGGGTGAAGGTAACTCTAGGGGGTAATGCAGGGCTTACCAACTTCTTTAAGTCTCAATTCTGCATTTTCTATTATGGGGATAATATTAAGTACCATCTGATTTGCCATGACACAAAGGCCAGGTTTGTTTGCTTGTCTTTTGTTGTTGGTTTGTCTTGTTTTGAATTTTTTATTTTTTTATTTTTGGTTGTTGTTGTTGCTGTTTTTTTCTTTTCTTTTCAAGAAGCAGGGTTTTTATTCATTGCATTCGTAGGCAGCAGTACCATGTATAGTTGTCATCTGGTGCAGAGAATGTTTTTCATTTCTAAACCTTCCCAATCCTGGGTCATATCTCTAGAGCCACTTGTCCTGTTAAATAAGCCTTGTTGTTACTGGACTAATCAGATAAAAATAAATCCTTACTAATTGACTAACTATCTGCCAGTAAAATAATACTTCAGCTGCCTGAATATGCACAGCTCCGAAGAGGGCACTCCAACACTAATCTTATAGGTGGATGGAGGAATTGTATTTATTTATTTATTTATTTTTATTTAGGTTTCTCAAGACAGGGTTTCTCTGTAGCTTTGTAGCCTGTCCTGGAACTAGCTCTTGTAGATCACGCTGGCCTCAAACTCACAGAGATCCCCCTGCTGCTGCCTCCCCAGTGCTGGGATTAAAGGTGTGCACCACCACTACCTGGCTGAGGAACTCTATTTTGATTGGAGGAGCCTGTATAAAGTATCTTTACCATCACCACACATGGATGACTCTCTGTCTGTTCCCAGCTATCTACTATTCAAACAATTATTTTTGCAGCAAATAGAATTGCAGATGTTTTCTAGACTTTGACTCCACTTAATTGAAGTATTTATTCTCTAAGATACTGACTGCTAAGTTTAATGATGTCATTACACCACTTCTGCCCCTTACTTGCCTAGTGGACATGTCATATTGCCACATTTCACTGTCTCATCCCTGATTTATTGTGACAGACTATTGAGTAAATAAATATTAAGTGCACAGATCACAGAACAATAGCTGTTCTTCTAAGAACAGTTAGTAAGACCACCAAAAACCTCAAATAACATAAAAATTCTTAATATTCACCTGGTTTACATTCCTCCTATATTGGCCCTAGTTCTATTGAAATAAACTGCATCAATTTGAAGATTTTGGTAAGCGTCAGACTTATAGAAATTTTCTAGCTCTAGTTCTTTAACCTCCAGCTTTATTTTATTGTTGGCTACCCCTTTATGGAGCAGGTTTTCATAAGATATCCTTGCATAACCAATGCCAGTCTATAAACATCAGGTTCTTTCCCTTTTGCCCTCCTTTGGATACAAGCAGTTGCTAGATTGAGAGAGTTGAATGCACAAAAGAGACGTTTATTCACATAGTCTCTTGAAATAACCTGTTGGCTGACTCATTTAGATCTTGGCGTCTTTCTCCCCTGTACTCATAATATACTTATGAGATATCATCCTCATACTCATGGAAGGTTTTTTAATCCATTTGTTATGGTAGTCATGGTTCATTTGCTGCCATTTGGAACACACAATTCATTCCTCATGGCCAGAAGAAGATCATGAGGGTTGATTTAAATATTTCACCTGATTCTGAGGATTAATCACCAAGCAGCTGTGTGGATGAAGGCCTGTCAGTGATTTCTGACCCTCAAATCACTTATATCTGAGCACATAAAACCCACCCCCTTAGGACAACTTCTCTCCTTCCACCTGCACTGTGTACTGTCCCTTGAGGCATCTATTCATCTGTTTCATGGTCTTCAGGAAACCCATGTTTTCTGTAATGTGAAGACAGAATAGATGGCTAAGACCACAAGTAAGAATTGGGAATGAACCTCAACCTCATCAGTCCTACCTCTATCCTAAACCAAAAAAACTAGAATATCTCACTCCAAGGAGTCTTTCCCTACTGAATTCTAATCTTCCCATCATATCTTCGATCTTAATGTTGATAAAAATAGCCCAGAGTGAAAAAGAATAAAGTTCTATACCTGAACACTTGAATAAGAATACCAGTTTTGTGCTTCTGAGAAGTTAGTTGCTGCCCCTATTTTTAAAAATTGGGAGCAATAATATGTATTGCGATGACAAAGATTAAATGGGGCAATGCATATAAATGTCCTGTATTATAACATATTGCATATTAAAATTGTGCAATAAATCCTAACTCTTCATTCTATGACTGTTAACTCAGTAGTCTTTTTTCAGATTAGTTATCCACCTATTATTGAAAATTAATGTAACTAGCATTTCTAGAGGACTCTAGAAACAGCATTTTAAATGGTTATAATTCTAGAAATGGGGCCATCTTTTAGAGTCTGTCATCAAAAGGGGTTTAAAGTCATCACTATCATTCTTACAAAAAAAAAGAAACAACTAAACAAACAGAAGCTCAGCAGTTCTCAGAATCTTCAGACAGTTGAGTTAATGGAGGAAACATCCACCCCAAGTACTGCAATAACACAGAATCGTAGCTCTTAGGGAACAGGAACTGGAGTGAGTAACTGTTTAAACACTATAACTCCCACTAGCCTTTGAATTGTAGGAGGAAAAATAGCCCTTGTAAGGAATCTAACTAGCCTTCCTTGATAGTGAAAGATAAGGATAAAGACCATAGGTATGTGTGATGGAATCTACCTAGAAACAAGGCTCACTAAAACGCTGAGACCCAAGACCCAATAATAAAGGACAGAATGCAGAATGCTTCTCCTACCGTGTACCATACTGGCAAAGTGATAAGGCTCCGGTGTAATAGTTCAGAATTGTGGGGCCAGTCAGATGGCTCATCATGTAAAGGTAATTGCCAACAAGCCTGTTGATCTAAGTTCAGTCCTAAGGACCCATATGGTAGAACCAGAGAATAAACTTTCACATGCAATCCACTGGTCTCCACACACGTGCTATGGTAAGTGTGTGAACTGAAACACACAAATAACATGATTTTAAAACAACTTAAGGGAGTTTGGGGGCAGGGGTTATAAGGAAGAGTAGAAGGGGAAGAGGACAGGATAAGAAGAGGGTTGAGGAGAACTTGAGGGAATGGGATAGTCGAGATGGAGGAAGGACAGATATGGGAGCAAAGAAAGAGGTATCTTGATTGAGGGAGCCATTATGGGGTTAGCAAGAAACCTGGCTCTAGAAAAATTCCCAGGAATCCACAAGGATGACCCCAGCTAAGACCCTAAACAATAAAGTAGAGGGTACCTGAACTGGCCTTGCCCTGTAGTCAGATTGATGATTATCTTAAATATCACCATAGAACCTTTGTCCAACAACAGATGGAAACAGAGGTAGAGAACCACATTGGAGCACTGGACTGAGCTCCCAAGATCCAGTTGAAGAGTAGAAGGAGTGAGAATATGAGAAAAGAGGTCAAGACCATGAAGGGCTCATCCAATGAAACAGTTTACCTGAGCTAATGGGAGCTCACCAACTCCAGCTGGACTGGGAAGGAAAAAGCATAGGACCAAACTAGTCCCTCTGAATGTGGTTGACAGTTGCATGGCTGGGGCTAAGACTGAGGGGCCACTGGCAATGGCACCAGAATTTATCTCTACTGCATGTACTGTCCTTTTGGGATCCTATTTTCTTAGGATGTATACCTTGCTCAGCCTAGATGTAGTAGGAAGCGTGTTGGACTTCCACAAAGCAAAGTGCCTTACCCTCTCTTAGGACTAGATGGGGGTGGGGTGGAAGGGTGTGTGGAGGGAATGGGAGGCGGGGAGGGAGGGAGAATTTGGATTGGTATTTTTTTAAACAAAATCTACTAAATCTAAAAGATAAAAAATAAAACAACTTAAAATAATACATGATTATGGCTGAAGTAGTGGTATAACTAGGTCTTATTTTGAAGACACTTCTTGTAAAACCTAAAGACAAGTGTTGCATCAAAACAAATACATCAAACTTTTAGTTTCTAGAATCTACAATTACAATGAGCAATAGACAAAGTCTATTAACCAGAAAAATGTAAAACCCTTACCATAAATGCTTATTACACTCAGTTTGTTTTGGAAGGTTGTATATTATGTTACTAACCAAATATTATAAGACACACCAAAGTACAAAAAAAAGTCCTGAAGAGCAGTATCATAATCAGTTTGATATGTCAGATATTTTACCTTTCACAAGCCAGGGGGTAAAGTAGTATTATTTAAATGACAAACATATTTAAAATATATTTATGATTACAGTGGAAAAATAGGCAATATGTATGAACAAAGGGGTAATTTGAGCAGGGAAATGAAAAGTTTAACAGGTAAGTCTAACTACCAGCCCTCATTAAGGAAGCTTCTTCCTGCAGCAGGCAGAGACCTTTACAGAAAACTACTACAAGTCAAAACGTAGAGCTCAATTAACCATAACCATGGGCTACTCAACCTCAAGTGATACATAAACAGAACAAGCTCTAAACCTAAGACTCAGGAAATATCCCAGAAGAAACAACAGGAAGACTATAAAAGTCAGAGTAGCAGGATGGATGTTAGGAGATGGTGTCTTTGATATATGACAGGGAAGTTAAACCCAAGAAATCTCAACAATATAGTTGCCTAAACTGAACCTGAAAAAAATGAATTCTCTCACTTTTTCTTTTTCTCTCTCTTTTTTTCTCTTTTTTATTTCAAGATAAGATCTTTCTATCAATATTTAACTGTCCTAGAATTTACATGGCAAGGCAAGCTGGATTCGCTCTTACAGAGATCCTCCTGCCTCTGCCTCTGAGTGCTAAGATCTTGTTATTTTAGTTGATGCAGTTTTGCAATAAATCAATCTCCAATTATGAATGCGTTTTCTATTATTTTCTTGACAGTTTGGATAAAACTACTCATTCATGTGAGCCTAGAATCTATAATTGTCTTTTCCAGTTTCAAAATTCTTCATTTTGTCACTTATTATTTAAATTTATTTTTATACTGCGATGATTTTTCATGCAGTAATAAACTTTACATCGGTGTTAATTTAGGTCATAGTTTATATTTTTCCATAAAATGACTTTATTTAGATCTCTTCAAATAATTACTAAACTTTTTGAGTGTCTTACAGTTTGTCACTATTGTAAATGAGGTACTTCTATTATAAACATAGCTTGCAATTGCTAGAAAAAGAAAATGTAATAAAATGTTTTAGTAATCTATCTTATTAAATTATTTAATTTTCTATTTTTTTGTTGTTGCTGCATCCCTTGAGATATATAGGTATGACACCAAAAATTAGGATTTTTATCTCTTCTGCTTAAAATTATATAGCAAAATTTATTTAAATTTATTATTATGTCAGTTATAAACTTAAAAAAATATTAAAAATAGCATTAACAGGGAGCATTACTTTCTTGTATGTCAAGGCAATGATATATTTATTTTATAAGAATAAATATTAAAACTACTTCATTAATAAAAATGAAGCTTTTAAAATGCTATAATAAACAAGGTTGGATAATAAAAGATCTCCACCACATGAACCATTAATTAAATTATATCAGGGACTATGGATGTAGCTAAGTGGTACAGCATGTGCTACATATGTGTGGGGTGCTAGGTTCAATTCTCAGTACTAGAAAGAAAATAATTAGGCCAAAAAAGTCACCACAGAAAGATATTTATGTTTGTACGTAATGCAACGTGCCGAAGACTGGTATACAGAACAAGCTATTATTTTTATTTAAAAATGGGAGGTAAGAAAACATGTTTACGCAGGTATGCAAGTAAATATGCCTTGCAGAGAGAATATGCATGTTAAGAGTTTGGGTAAAGTTTATACATACGGAGAGAGGAAGAAAGACAGTGGGCAGGAAGGGGGATGGTAGGATGGATTATAAAAGTTGGAGAGAAAGTTACAAATGACTTTAGGGACCTATACATTGCTTGGTTTGCCAAAATGGTCTGTTCTTACTACATAAACTCACTCACGCAGATTAAATACTCTGTTTGCAAAATACTTGGGAGAGGAAGTGTTTTGGATTTCAGAGTATTTTAGATTCTGAAATGCTGACATATACCAATTAGGCAGTCTTCGAGATAAAGAGCAAACGTTAAGTACAAATTTCACTTATGCACAGTTTAAAGATAATTTTATATAGTTTTTATTGACTTCACACATGAAACAGAGATTAATTGTATGGATTTTTCCACTTTTGGCATCATTGCTCAAAATGCTTCAGATTTGTAGCATTTCAAATGTTGACATCTTAGATCAGTGGCGACCAACATGAACGTATCGGTACACGTACACATTCATTCCTTTCCACTGCTCATTGAGCTTTGTGAAATACTTGGAAAGGATAAAAAAATAGATTTTAAATCACACTTAAGCAAGTCATTTAATCTTTTGTTCTCAGTTTCCTCATATATAAAAGTTGTATTGAAAAGCTGTAAAGTTCTTATAATATAATTCCTGCTATTTGGTTCCACTTTTATTTTGAAGAAGAACAACAAAAAGTTGTTATTCTATTTCATTTCCATCTCCTTGAACAATCATAATCACTACAGAATCTTGAAGAAGCATGGTAGGATTTGTTTCTGGAGCAATAATTGTGATAGAAACTCTGGTTGCATTACAGATGCAAGTGTGCCATAGGTGTAGAACAGCTATTCAGTAGAGCAATCATAACGATGTTATGAGAATATTTATTGTTGATTATAAGTTCAGGATTGGAATCCAGTTGGCCACCTGTTAGCTTAATGACCCTTTATAAGTTATATCACATTTTTTCTCTTTATAAAGTCAGCCACCAACAATAAGTAGCTTCATGTCCTTTAACCAGCTTGTGGAGTTCAAATACAGGAGATACAGTTCCATCCCTTGACACCTTGAATTGACAGGACAGCCAGAATTGAGTTACTCTGCTATCATTATAAAAAAGTAAACAAGAGTTAGTTCATTAACCAATGAGCCACAGCACTTTGGGGTGCTTTGCTGGAGCTAATGTTGTATACATGTGTCAATCTTCTGGTTTTCAGCCCTAAATCATCAAAGGGGCCTGGAACCGCTAAAATACTTAAGTTAGGTCATCATCTCACTTCTCCCTACCATATTGTCACTTTCTTAGCGTACTATACATATAAAAGACTGTGTTGTGAGCGGACACCAGACTGAGCTCTCAATGTCCAGTCGAAGAGTGGAAGAAGTGAGAATATAAGCAAAGAGGTCAAGACCATGATGGGGACACCCACTGAAACAGCTTACCTGAGCTAATGGGAGCCCACCAACTCTGGCCTGGCAGTGAGAGAACCAGCATAGGACCAAACTAGGCCCTCTGAATGTGGATGACAGTTGTATGACTGGGGCAGACTATGGGGCCACTGGCAGTGAGGTCAGGATTTATCCCTACAGCTTGTACTGGCTTTTTGGAACTTATTCTCTTTGGAGGGATACCTTTCTCAGGCTAGATATAGTGAGGAGGGCCTTGGTCCTACCTCAAAGCATTGTGCTAGACTTTGTTGACTTTCCATGGGAAGCCTTACCCTTTCTGAGTAGTGGATGAGGGGGTGGGATGGGGAAGAAGGTAAAGGAAACGGGAGAAGGGGAGAAAGTGGAAACTGGGATTGGTATGTAAAATGAGAAAAGATAGATTTTTAAAAAGCAAATAAATAAATTTTTAAAAAGACTGTTAACCTATAATGTGTTGAGAAACTATTAAATAATCTTTAGTTTAAAGTTTTACTTTTGGTGAAAAAACATTCTATTTCCCTTTACTCAGTACAAAGATGCCATTAATCACAACTAGAAGCTATTTTTGCATGTTTTAATTGAAGCAGATACTCTCTAGAGAGTTGAGAAGAGCCAGTTTATTTATATATTACCTTTAGGGAAATGGGGAAATGTGTTTACTTTGGTCACTACACCAATTCCAGCTCCTAGAATACTGTCTTACCCAGAATGTAAGCATTGAACCAATGATTCATTGAATGAATATATTAACAAGTATTAATTCATTTATTCTCAGTTGGTATCAATTACAACTAATGGCAAACATTCATAATCATGTAGACATAACAAAAACAAAAAAATTCAAAGTGCTATCCTTTACTCCTTAAAATTGGGCCACTAATTGAGGCAACTAGTTAAACTAGAAGAATTTTGAATGTTAAAGTATATTTTGTGTTTGCACTGTTGATGTTCTAGAAAAGCTAGAGGACCTTTTCATTTAGAAATTGAATAAATTAAATATAGGACTTGCTGGGAAAAGTAAAGGAATGGGGCAAAAGAGGATAATGGTGGGGGATAGCAAAGTGTATCCTATATATTGTGAAAATGTTATACGGGAACCAATCATATTAGATAAATGTAGTTAGTTACTTTCTTCTCATGACTTGGCCAATTTATTGATTGCATAAGAATTAAGTTAGTTGACTGAGATGGAGGGGGGAGGGCCTTGGGCTTCCCATAGGACAGGGTATCCTGCACCATCATAAGGAAGCAGGGGGAGGGCAGTGGGGTAGTGGGGGAGCGGGAGGGCCGGGAACAAGGGGAGTAAATGTAAATTTTTCTTTTAACAATAAAAATAAAAATAAAAAAAAGAAAATTAAAGTAAAAAGTTGAAGCAAAAATATCAAGTAAAGAGACTTGATACTTTTGTGGAAAATTGTTCTCAGCGAATGAGGGGGGGGATTGAGTATTATCCTTAGTTCTGTAAGGAAGATACTTTGCCTCTTATTTCTAAATGGTAATAAAAGCCATTCAATGTTCTACCCAGACATCTAGCCTTCATTCATGTAGTTCCAGGCAGAATTTCTAAAGTATAGTCTCTTCTCCTCTCCTCCTTCTGTTGACCAATGAGATTCAGAGAGAAGTCAAGTAAGCTACTTACTTTTATACCTTGCATTATGGTATAAAATGTATAGGAGAGATTGTCTTACTCATTCGTCTTTATGAACATTTATGAACAGTACTGCCAGCTAAGCTTTGATCCTGTGAATATAGGCTGGAAGGAGATGATAGCCACCAGAGGCCACCACCAACATATTACATAGAGTCTTGGAAATTCACAAGAGAAAGTGAGAGTAATAGTATCAGAGAGAAGTGATGTAGGAATTCCTGCAGCAAGTAGCCTTTAAGTTACCCACCCACCTGGGCAGGACCTCATATTCTATATATGTTGATATGAAGCATTCATCTGTTCTCTCTTCCAACTGCAGCATTTGGTTGCTCTTCCCTGTTCGAGCAGAGCACTGTGAGTCTAACCTTAAATAAATAACCCTCGAGTATATTCAATTCTCAACTAGTGTGGGATTTCTTTTAAGCATCCTTCTTCATCTGGCACTCTACATGGATTCGGTCTCCACACCTATTGGGTAAATGACCTAAAGGCCTAAACAGTATAGGAAGGATTGCCTTACTCATTCATCTTTATGAACATTTATGAATAGTGCTGCCAGTGAAGCTTTGATCCCGTGATTATAGACTGGAAGAAGATGATAGTACAGAGTCTTGGAAACTCACAAGAGAAAGTAAGAGTAATAGTATCAGACAGAAGGTTAAGAAAATAGTGATGAACAGAATGCAATCCATATTTAAGATTGCATATTTGAAAAGATAGCTACAAAGACGATGGTGAAAAAATATGTTCTCACTGCAAAACACTAGAAATAAGACATTAGACATATCAAGATTAGGATTTGTCCAAGAATAAACTCTACAAATATATCCTTCACTTTATATAGTGATTCTGTAGCCAGAGACAAGTCCCTTCCTGTGTTGCTAGTTATGGAATGCAGAGACCTGAAAAGAGGGCAGGGTAAGGTACTGAAATAATTGACTTCAAGAATGAACCACTATTTTTTAATACCTCAAAACGTCTTCTTGGATTTGTTTGAAACTTCATATGAGAATCAATGGTCAACCACACATTTGAAATCTCAGAGGATCTTTAGTAACAAATCCAAAATGAAAGTAACAGTCATACATTACTATGTTGCTTTTCTGTCTGATACTCTAGTCCTTTATTCCACAAGATGGGTATAATATATTTAAATAGTAGTTCTAAGGATTGAGCTAATATGGAGAACAAGCATTTAGCATCACAAAGGAAAAGGGTAAATTGTACTGAAGGCAAAAGCGGGGGAGGGGAAACTGGTATCCACCGACTAAAGAATAAAGACAATGTGTTATACAGATACGGTGTAATGCTAATCATGAAAAGGGTTGTTATTTGTGACAACGTGGCTAGAACTAGAGATTACTAGATTAACTGAAAGAAGTCAGGCCCAGGAAGAAATGTACCAAATTATCTCCCTCACATGTGGAAAGCAAAAAGTTTATCTAATACTTGAGAGCGGAACTCACAGTACAGGGAAGAATAAAAGGGGGAAATTTTGGGTAACTGCATGAATTCCATTCGCACAGGATCAATAACTTGTGCTGTACTGCTATTTTACAGTTATTTTACTATAATCAACAAGGTATTGAACTTTTAAAAATAACTTAAAGAGAGGACTTTGAATGCTCTTGCCACAAAGAAATGATAAATGTTTGAGGAGGCAGAATACTTTACGTTAATATAAACACTGCAGAATTTATACAGGCGTTAACAGGTAATTGGTATGCACAATTTTATACTTTTAAATTTAATAAGCTAAATTTTAGACATTATTATTCAGGCAGAGCTTAGAAATCCTTTTGTTCTCGATTTATTGATCCATTTGGCGAGGGGAGGGGGAAGTAGTACTTCCCAAATAGTATGTGACTGGAGTTGTGAAACTCCTAAGGGGAAGAAGGGAGCTAGCTATCAGAAGATAAGAAGATGAAGGAATTACTATACAGAGAGCCTGCTGAGCTTGATTTTACCTCCAGCTGCTCACTCTGGGGTAGGTTGACTCCCCCTTCCCTCCTATAAAATTGAAGTGAGCATTTTGCTATTTTGGGGGACACATGGCTGGTCTGCACCCACCATGCATCTTATAGAAGTGTCTAAGATGACCAAGACTGAATCATCGTAGAAAAGCATAGTACTCAAGAAAATGGTCTTTCTAATTAAAGAGGAAAGCAGGAGCTTGGATAGATAGATGTAACACGGAGCACTATAAATTTAGAAGTGATACATCTATCTATCCAAGCTCCTGCTTTCCTCTTTAATAAATAAAATTCTCACCACACAGAGTTGTACTGAGATTTAGATGAGATATAAGGTGGAGAACAAGCTAATTACAGGGAATGGCATATAAGAATTACTTAAGATATATGAAGGAGGTTGATGATAGCTTGAAAGGTCCCATTAAATTATTTATGATCTGTCTGAAGGAATGAATGTTATTTGTAATAACTATCTCTGCTAAGAAAAAAGAGTGGAAGTCATAGTTGAGTACATACTCTTAGTATGTGCTGGTGAGTCCCTCCAGGTATAAAAACAAAAATGTTTCCAAAGGTAAAATATCCTAGCTTTAAATGTTCAGTTATAGGAATCCACAGGAAGAGTAGAGCCACACAATCCTGCAGAAAACCACCAAATTCAACTCTTTTGTAATTTGGTCCAATAATGTGTACAACACCTGTGAAAAAAATGTACTTGATCACTTGTAACTATCATATAAAAATCTATATAGAGTATCAACTTCTGTGGTCAAGAAAATGGTTTCATCTGGGCAGTGGTGTTGTACACTTTTCATCCCAGCATTCAGAAGTCAGAGGCAGGCAGATCACTGTGAGTTCAAGGCCAGCCTGGTCTACAAATTTATGTCCAGGACAGCTATGCCTATACAGAGACACACTGTCTCTAAAATTCATTTAAAAAAAAGAAAGAAAAAAGAAAAGAAAGAAAGAAGAGGAAATTAAGTAAGAAAGTAAAAGACGAGGAATGAAGGAAGGAAGGATGAAAGAAAGAAAGGAAGGAAAGAAAAATGTTTCAGGGCTATAAGTATTATCCAGGATTACAGCAAGAATTTCGTGACAGAATTGTATAATTATTCTCTGCTTCCCTACTATGCCTGCCCTTTGTGCTATAGTCTAGGCCCAGTGCACCTGAAGGTCTGATTCTACCTATTGCTTTTGTCCTGTGTTCTAATGGGAATAGGAGTCAACTAACCTCAGAAATGCAGGTAGGTGTTAAGAGGGGCTATGTTACTTATTCTAGCCTCTCCTTTCTTGTCTATCATCTTCATATGTTCTTCTCTAGCTATTACTCTTGAAAGAACACCTTCACTCTTGCTGGGTTCCAGTGACAGCTCCTCGAGAGTAACAGTTAGCAACTACTCCTGTTGGTTCCCTCAATATTGCCTCTACCTCAGTAAATATACTCTTCATACAATGCCCTTTTATTGAACATAGCTTATGCCTGGTTAATCATACTCCTGTGTTCCCATGAATAGAACAAGGCCCACTTGTCACTTCTGCCTCCACTGCGGTACCTCACACTGTACATCATGGGAACAGTGGTTATCCTTCATAGGTGCTATTACTACTTTTCTTCTCAATGGTACATAATATACCTATATCAATAAACTAATTTGTTTTATGTTTTGTCTAAATCTTTACCCTTCTTCTTTGCTGAGGTGGAAATTTTACTTTTTAACAGTTGGGGAAGTTGGGATAGCTTCTGACATCCATCTGCTGATGTAAATCAACAAAATTCAGTGGCATATAGGAGTCACACCTCTAAGTTAATTTGCTTTAAATCTGTTGATTCTTCTCAGAAAGCTATTTAATACCAAAAAGTGGTAATAAAATTCCCATCTCTAAAACTGCTATTAATTAAGGCTTTAAAAAATGTTTATTTGACACCATGCTGAGTTACCTTGTACCATACAACATCAGGTTCCTGATCGGACTTCTTAAAGTCTTCCATATCTGGGCAGGAGATCTCCTTTCTTTTAGTAATTTCAGATTTCTCTAAGTAGCGGATCCTGCTATTGTAACAGAGGCCTGATTCATTCTCGGCCACAGTTAAGGACATTGATACCTTCATGCAGTATGTGGAGTTTCTGTAGGAAGAGAGAAATAAGAAAACGGCTTTATTGGCTGTTTACAACTTCCGTACTCTATATATTTCAAGTATATTGACTTTTCCATTTAGGACATTGCCTAAAAATGAGAAGTGGCATCAGACCAACACATAGCAACTTTCTTCTTCAACCAGCAGAATAGTGTGGAGCAAGAACGGTATGGAGCACATTCCTGATTATGAGACAGATAGAGAGCTGTGAAGGTAAGATGTAGTGATCTATGAATCTGTAACATTGTCAGACTTCTCTCCTAGCAATCGATATTGCTTCCTTGAAACTTTGAAATCAGTGGGAATTTTGCCAGAACTGTGGTTATAGCTATTTCTACACTTCACCTCTGTTTGACAGTTCTCCCAGAGATTGTTGAACTTAACAGGGCTTTCTACCCCTAACATTTCCTTCTCTAAGATACATATAGGAAACAAGATTGACACACAAAGGATACCTGTTGACAGATGTAGCATTTCTTTGGCTTCCATTTTTATGATCATGAATAAGATTGTAGTGAATGTACTTCTATACACAACTTTATACATTCTGTCCCAAGGTATAATCACTAAATTAACAGAAATATATATATATTTCTAGTTGAGTTTGAGATCATCATTACTTATCACAATATAAATTGTTTTTCATGCTCAAGAGTCAATCAGTGGTGATCACAGTTGTCTGAAGTAACAATATGGACTCCTACATTTGGAGGTCTCAGGAGACAGGGAGCCAGCCCCCTTACTTGTTTTAATAGTTGATTATAAAAATACATTTTAATTTCAAGTGTATTTGGAATCAATTATAATAAAAATAAAATACATAATAAATAATACTTTTTTAAAAAATAAAATAAACAAAAAGAAAGCATTTTTTCTGTTATAATGTGGCTAAATGGAGTTAATCCTGCCCACTAACACTATCACTCTAAGGGGATTTAAACACTGACTTTTGTCATCTGGCCACATTACAAATCACGTGAATTGATGAAGTTATTATGTGAGGATATCTAGGGTTGAAAATTTTGCTTTCCTGAAAGTTGGGTATAGGTACCACATAATTGAACAAACAAAGGTAAGTCCTGGCATCAACTTGAAATCTCTACATTTACATGTACTTCATGCATACCCACATAAACACACATACACATGCAAAAATGTTTATGTGCCCACATTCACACCACATACACAGATACATACATACCCACATAAACACACATACACATGCAAAAATGTTTATGTGCCCACATTCACATTGCATACACAGATACATACATAAATGGAAATAGAAACACAAAGGTAAAAATATATTTGATTAATTTGGTTAATTTCAAACAAATGAATAAATATTTTATCTTTCTTTGTATACATGTTGTTTCAATATGCAGACCAGAAAATGTCAATCACACAGAGGTAAACAGCAATGTATGAGACAAGAGATCAGAAGCAACTTGACAAGGCTGAGAAGGGCAACTGCAAATCACGGCAGAAGTGTTTAGTCTTTCTTTCTGGAGGATCTTTCAGGACCACATCTAAATTAACATTAACTCACTGCTAGAAATACAAAGTATCAAGTGTAGCTCTACAAAGTGAAGTAGTTGTATAATCCTATATCAGATGGAATTAATGTGCCAACCACAAATTTGAAGAGGGCCCCAAATGGTTGGTGCTATGCCTACTGTTTAGTGGACATTCATTGAAATTTTACAATATCCCAAACAAACAAAACACAGGAAAGCAGATGGCTGTACACATTAAGTTTACAAATAAATGTGTTCAAACATTTATATTTATAGCAGACAGAAACCATTAAGTAAAAATGGGGAGCTCAGCTGACTGGGAAGTGCTCAACTCCAAGTGATAGATACACTAACAACATATGCCCTAAGCCTAAGATCCAGGGAACATTCTTGAAGAAGGGGCAGAAAGATTATGAGTGCGAGAGGACAAGGATGTCTGCTAGGAGACCATGTCTTCTTTATTTGACAGGAAAGCTATAGCCACAAAAATCTCAAAAATATGCTCACCTAAATGAGACCCAAATAATGACACCAGGTGATATATTAACTTGGGTGTGGGAAATCTCTCACATCCCTGTCTATAGGAAATTAATGGCTGCTGACAGAAAGAGATTTAGTTTTTCCCTGGGATGAGCTCCCACGTGGATTATCAAATCGCAGGTGGGCAGTCCTAAAAAAATGTGCATAGAAGCAACAGTAATACAATCAGCAGGCATATTCATATGTATGTGTGGGGTGTGAGAGAAAGACAGACAGACAGACAAAGACAAAGAGAATAATTAAAGAAAAGTTCATGAATATGAGAGGAAATAGAAATGGGTGGTACATAGGTAGAGTTAAAAGATAATGAGGGGGTGAGAATGATGTAAAAATATTTTCCATATTAAATTCCCAAAAGATTTTTAAATTAAAATGTAAAAGTTGGTTTACATTTTTAAAGTAGAAATGTAATGCTGCATGTCCTTTCAGATAATCATGTCAAATAAAATATCTGAAATACCCAGCATATTATTTGTTATATATTAGGTACTCAATACTTGTTAACTACAAAACCAGAATTTTAGTACAGCTTACAGTGTTATCTATATCACCAATAAATAACAATAATAATAGTATATAACTATCACAAGCAATCACTACTATATTTGCAGTGGGATGAGGTAGGCCACAAGGTCAGGACTGCTACTTAACAGGAAATCGTCTGAACGTGGTAATTTTGGGAACAAATCTAATACCGGAGGACCAGGAAAGTTCGAAAGGATCAAAAAGTTACACTGAATTAGATGCAAAGAGGAAAATGGATGAAAAAAACCCCTCCAGGTACCATAAAATACTAGCTACAAGACAAAGGTCATAACTTTAGAGGTCAAAGGGTTAATGATGGTCCACTAAATTTTCTGGGGGCTTCTTAGACAAATGTTTCCTCTAATAAAACCCAGACCACCAGGCAAAGATTTTCAGGCACAAGACATGCTCTCATGTGTTCATTCTCCAAAGATTAAATGATTTAGGCCCTGCCAGCAGTACTTGTATTAACTTGGGGTGACCATAAGGGCAGGGGACTCACCCTGAAGGTGGCTGATGAGTTGCAGGAGGAGATGGTTCAATCCTCCCTAACCCTTAACACACAAACAACCTTAGTCCAGGGCCCTGGATGGACTCCCTCTGGTTCTTGTCACTTGCATGTCAGTTGAGGCTGACAAATTGCTTGTTAACTCATGAACAAGCCCTGAGATGAAGTTGTTGATGATAGCCAAGATCCCTGGAACTCAAAGTTACAAGGCCGAGTTTGAGACCTCTTGTCACCATGGCTGACCTAGTAGAAGTGTGATCAAGACTCTCCGAGAGTCTGAGATTCAAGTTGATTTTTAATAGTCATATAATCCAGCCCTGGCACAGTTCCTGCTAACAATCTTGCATTATTTAGATTTTATTTTGAAAAAATGCCCTCTGGCCAGTTCTATTTAAAAATTTTCCTGCAAGTTGGGCCTAAAAATGTTACTTTTCTTTCATTAGGAACAATTAGCGCTATGCAAGTTGAGGAGGCAGACTGACTAGCTTGCAAGAATGAGGATCACAAATTTTTTTTCTCCCTCCCTTCACATCCAAAGGGGGACCAAAAAAAAAACACATTCTGACTTAATGTAAGGAAAGGGCCTTCACAGTGATATTCCGGCAATGGCTTACACTTATTCGTATCTGTAATCTTTGCAGGTAGAGTTATCTCTCAGTATCCATAAAGGAATTGTTCCAGGATGCTACAACACACCTCTAAAGCAAAACCTTTTCAGATGTTCAAGCTTATTTTTAATATAAAATGACCTTACATTTGCCTGTACTCTATACACATTCTCTAGGATACTTTAAATCATTTCTAAATGACTTTTAACTAATGAAATGTGGATGCTATATAAATATGTAAATAATACCTATACCATATTGTTTAGTGAATACTGACAAGAAGTCAGCACAAGTTCAGTACAAATGCAATTATTTATTTCTGTGAATCTTTGGATCATGTAGAACACATGAAACAAACAAGCTGACTGTATTTCCACATCTTTTATCATAGTTTATTCTATCAATATGTGGGAAAATGAGAAGGCAAGGTAAGTATCATCTAAAAGGAATAAAATGTAAACAAGAAAAAGATTTCAAAATATAACTTTGTTAAACGTATCTAGCTAGGACCAAGATCTCTTGGTTACTACTCTCAGAAATTGTTACTAACATTGCTTAACAGTCAAACTAACTTGTGGTTAGCCACGTCAACTTAGTAAGCTGAAAGAATGAGAAGTAGATTCTTGTAGATAATGTACTAAGGATAATTCTACTAACATGTGTTAATCTGTTGCAAGTTTTTGAGTACACATCACAGTTTTCTATACAAAAGTGTAATGGCAGCTAGCTTAAATTGTATTTCTTGCTTGCTTATCCTTTCAAAGGCAATTCTAAGAAGGAATGTTGATTAAACTTAGTTTCTCTGGAGAAAAGGCAAGTCTTGAGCACTCATGAAAAAAAGAAGAACCAAAATAACTATTATAACTCACACTCAGAGAACTTGTTTATATTACAAATCAAAAGTATTGTTTGAGTATATATGATTTTGTGTAATGTGTGGGTTCACCAAGATTCAAGAATCTGAAGAATTAGAAAAAATATATACCTAAAAATAGAAGCATTAGTAAAATGACTTAGGATATAGCTAAATTCTTTAAATAGAAGCATTAGTAAAGTGACTTAATATATAGCTAAACTTTTTAAATAGGTCCTTTCATAGTCTTATTTCATTCAAAATATTTTCTTTGCAAATTCCAGAAATATTTAGTGATTAACAAACTGAAACACACATGTGCACACACACAAAAACTTCTTGACATTTTAAAAATGTAAATTGGAAAAGGACAGATGACTCTTCAGTTAAGAAGTACCCACTATTTTTGGAGGACTCAGGTTCAATTCCAGCACCCACATGGCCAGTCACAATCTTATATAACTCCAGTTCCAAGGGATGCAATACTCTCCTCTGACCTCGGTGGGCACCAGGGTTTCACATAGTACACACACACATACACACACACACACACACACACACACAAGTAAAATGCCTATGTGCAAAAATAAAAATCATAAAAACTGAAAATGCAAATTGATATATATAACTACATGTCAATCTACAATTGTTAGATGAGACTGTCTTTCTCCGAACATGAAACAGTAGCAAATTTTGAGATCCTTTGCTGATTTTTCACTCTTCATAATTTATTAGTCAAAGAAGGCTTTGCTGAAAATATTTTTTTAATTATTTTATATTTATCTCCTTTATTTTATGAATGTGGGTGAGTGTTTTGATCACATGCATGCATGTTTGTGTAGCACATGCATGGCTAGTGCCTGTGAATATTAAAAGATGGTATCATATCCCATGGAGCCAGAGTTACTCTCAGTTGTGAACTGCCACGTGAGTATTAGGAATTGAACCTGAGTTCTTTGCAAGAATAACAAGTGCTCTTAACCACTAAGCCATCTCTACAAGTCTTGGAAATATTTTTTTTTGAATTTTGTATGTGTTTATTTGTGGAATCATGTCATCCATAGTATATCATTCTCATTTTTGTTTGAACATTGTTTATTTATTCAATTTTAGCATGCCTAAAAAGGAAAGTTTCTGTTCTTCCACTTCATAAATATTTTTGAACTTAGTGCACAGTCAACTTTAAGACTAATGCAAACTATAACTACACAAAACTACAAGCATGCAATATGAATGCAGTGAAACTCCAAATGAGGGAAAATTAAAAAAATTATCGATGTCATTCAATAAAAAGCCCTACATAATCATTAAAATGACAGTTTTTTACTATATACATTGAAACATAAATGAAAGTCTTATGTAAGAATAAAAAGTATTTATGCTGTAAATGATTTTGAGAGAAATACAAGGTCATTTGAGAAAAATCCCCTTTGTGTTTTCATTCTGTTAAGTACTTTTAGTTTGTCAAGCTGTGAAGAGTTTAGAGATTTTTGCTTTTTCTAAGATGCTTTGTCAAACAGAGAATGTTGTATTTCACAGATGATGTAAATAAACAAGGATGTGTTGGAAGTATTAACAGCAAGTATTTTCTCAAGTGCTTTGATCTCCCAGTGACATAAATACCCAGCCTTCGGCATGCTACTGTTAATCTCCAATTCAGAATTATCCACTTATTTTTAGAACTAAAAGGTTTATGGTACAGTTAGGGAATATGTAAAGTTAACTCTAGGCAATGAAATGAACTGTACTTGAGAAACCTGAACCTAGAACCAGATATTTGGGTTCGAATCTTTCCTCTATTGTGTCCGAACAATGGGTCTTTGGCCAGGTGACTACATCTCAGGATTTGGTATATAAAAATTGAGAATAGTAAAAGCAACTGTGTTTATAGGGTTATTATACTTTTAAACATCAGAATTGTAAAGTCTGACATTTTGATGGATTTTTCAACTAACAAGTCAGTCTGCCAGTTTCATGAATACTTATAGAAGACATGAGACTTCCAGGTCATAATTCATAAACAGTAAATTAGTAGTGACAATGCAGAGCACCAGTATTTGGGTTGGTGACTCAAACTCAAAATAGCCTATATTCCATAAAATAACATGGAGGGCATCATTGTAAGCAATACATTACCTACAGTGGAAGAATCTCAAGCTTCAGAAACACTTACTTATCTTTTATAATGGGTCATAGGAATTCTAGCTCTTTGCTATAGAGCTAACTACATTCTGTTTTATCCAACCACTGCTCAAAAAAAAAGAGAACATGCAACCTTGTTGTTCAGTTTAGAGGAAGATGTTTCTTCCAGTTTCCTAAATTGTTCTCTTTACATATGGCTTTTAAAAATATGATCTTATATTTATTGAAAAATTGTATTTTTATTCATGTGGGGGTGCCCATAGAAGATTAAAAGAGGGACCTAGATGTCCTAGAGCTGGAGTCACAGGTGACTGTGAGCTGTCCAATATGGGTGTTGAGAACTAAACTTTCAGGTAACCTGGAAGAGCAGAAATTTTCTTGTTTTTTCTTTTGCTTTGCTTTTTCTTTATTTTTTGAAACAGGATTTCTCTGTATAACAGTCCTGCCTGTACTGAAACCCTCTTTGTAGACCAGGCTGGCCTGGAACTCACAGGCTTCTCTGTCTGTCTCTGCCTCTGCTGTGATTAAAGGCATGTGCCACCATTGCCAGGTTCAATGGTTCTTAATTGTTGAGCCAATACTCTAGTTATTCCATATACATAGTTTTGAAAAGGAAATCCAAAACACAGGGCATTTTTCTCATAAGACCTACAAAACATGTGACAGAACTGAGGCAAATTCTCTTGGAATAGTGAGGCACTTTACAGAAAGCACTGAGTATGGTGTCTCATATGTTCTAGGTGTCCCAATACAAATGAACTCCGTTAGCCACTACAACCGTATTATGAAAACTGTAAACTACATGAATAGATTTTGTATTCTTTGTTACTGTTTTAAAAAACACAAGAGATCAGAATCTAGTAAATGTGTGTGTGTGTGTGTGTGTGTTCAGTAATTGTCAAAGATAGAATTTTAGCCTGAAAATATGGTGCCATTCACTACTGGGCAATGTATTCAGCTTGGTGGTACAGTACTTGGCTGGCATGTGCAAGACCCTGTGGTTGTTCCTAGCACATTTATGTATGCATATACACGCATAAAGATGTGTATATGTGAGTGTGTGTATGCTCTAAATTCAAAACACACTAAAATATTTAGGTACATGTTATTAAAATCAGATATACTTTTAAAATAAACAATTGGTATGCAATAGCTCATAACAAAAAGTTTTTGATAACTACATAAACAACAATGTTTTGTGGAACTATCATAATGTCCCTGAACAGTCTTCTTATAAGTTTCACTGACTATAAAAACTATTGATCATTTTCACATTGCTTTTTATATTATGCTGATATATTCACACATCAATATGTTTCTTCATAATTATTGTCATAAAGGCTTTACCTTATTGCCTTATTTATACAGCAAATTCTTCAAAAACACATCTATCCTTAGATGTACCTATCTCTCTATGCAGTAGATACAGATCATTCTTCCTGCCTTTGTGTTGAATTTGCATAACTTACTTGACTAGATAACTAAATTACCATTCCATATGCCTCCATGATCTCTTATCTGATCTCTGTCTGCTTATCATTGTCCGAGATGGAAGACTTGTGAATATTCCAAAGTTTTATTTCCTTGTCATCACGTGACTTCTGCACTAGTAGCCCTACCATTCTCCTCACACTGGACTCAGTAAGGCTATCTTATTAGACAAGCCCAGTGACCCTTGTTTACCTTCATCCTGTTTGAATTCTATGTATTATTTGTAAAGTGACCATTTCTTTCACCGCATAATCTTCCTTATTTCAAAATATCTTCCTCTGTCTGATTCTCTGCCTAGAAACACCTATCCCTTTTCCACCCTCCTTGGGCTTTCTTTAAAATACTGAGCACTCTTCGAAAGGCTTCAGGGATTTTTGTTCTGATTCTTTTTATTCTTTTTCCTTTTTTATTAAAACTACTTTTCATTTTACATATCAACCCCACTTCCCCCTTCCATCCCTTTTCCTCCCCTTCTCCTGCCCCCCATCTCCTCCTTTCCCATCCCCCGCCTGTTCCTCAGAGGGGGTAAGGGCTTCCTTAGGGAGTCAACAAAGTCTGACATACCAACTTGAGGCAGGACCAAGCTCAACCCTCCCCCTATATCTAGGCTGAGCAAGGTATTCCTCCACAGGGAATGGGCTGCAAAAAGCCAGATCATGCACCTGTGATATATCCTGGTGTCACTGCCAGCCGCTCCCCAACAGATTAAGCCACATAACCATCACCCACATTCAGCCTTTCTAGCTCGGCCCCATAAGGGCTTTCTGGCTGTCAGTCCATAGTCTGTGAACTCTCACTAGCTTGGGTCAGTTGTGTCTGTGGTTTACCCCCATCATGTTCTTGACCCTTTTTGTTCATATGATTCCTCCTTCCCCCGTTCAATGGAAGTACAGGAGCTCAGCCCAGTGCTTGGCTGTGGGTCATTGCATCTTCCAACAGAGATAAGTATAGGCTCTATGCTAACAATTAGGATAGTCATTAATTTGAATAAAGGGGAAGGCCCTTTAGGATGCCCTCTCCACTATCGCTAGGAGTTTTAGATGGTGTCATCCTTCTGAATTCCTGAGAATTTCTCTAACACCAGGTTTCTCCCTAACTCCATAATGGCTATCTCTATCAAGATATCTCTTTAATTGTTCTCTCCTCCCCCCCATTCTCCCTGCAACTCGGTCTTCTTGATCCCTTATGTGCCCATCCCCCATCAGCTCCCTTCTACCCACCCACCCCCAGTTTACTCAGGATATCTTAACTATTTTCCTTCCTGCGGTCCTCCATATGTATCCATCTTAGGGTTCCCCTTTTTACCTAGCTTCTCTGGGATTATGGATTGTAGCACGGTTATCCTTTGTTTTATATCTAATACCCAGTTATGAGTGAATGCATACCGCGTTTGTTTTTCCGGGTCTGGATTACCTCACATAGGATTTTTTTTTTCTAGTTTCATTCAAAGAAATTGAAGAAGATACCAGAAAATGGGAAGCTGTCCCATGTTCTTGGATGGGTAGGATTAACAGTAAAAAATGTCAACCTTACTAAAAGCAATCTACAGATTTAATACAATCCCCATCAAAATCCCAACATAGTTCTTCACTGACCTCACAATAACAATACTCAACTTCATATGGAAAAATAAACCCAGGATAGTGAAGACAATCCTGTGCATCACCATCCCTGATTTCAAGATCTACTATAGAGCCACAATAATAAAAACAGTTTGGTATTGGCATAAAAACAGACATGTGGATCAATGGTCTTTAATTGAAGACCCTGATACTGATCAACACACCTAGTAACACCTGATTTTTGACAACGAAACCAAAAGTGTACAATGGAAAGAATAAAGTATCTTTAACAAATGGTGCTGGCAAAACTGGTTGTCAACATGTAGAAGAATGCAAATAGATCTATCTGCATGCACAAACCTCAAGTCCAAATGGATCAAAGACTTCAACATAAATCTGGTTACACTGAACCTCACAGAAGAGAAAGTGGGAAGTATCCTTGAATGCACGGGAAAAGGAGATCACTTCTTAAATATAACACCAGTAGTACAGACTCTGAGGGCAACAATCAATAAATGGAACCTCCTGAAACTGAGAAGCTTCCGTAAGGCAAAGTACATGGTAAATAAAACAAAACTGCAGTATACAGAATGGGAAAAGATCTTCACCAACCCCATATCTGACAGAGGGCTGACTTCCAATAGATATAAATAATTCCATAAACTAGACATCAAAATACCAAATAATATAATTTAAAATGAGGTATAGATCTAAACAGAATTCTCAGCAGAAGAAATTCAAATTGCTGAAAGACATTTAAGGAATTACTCAACATCCTTAACCATCAGGGAAACGCAAATCAAAACTACTCTGAGAAACCATCTTATACCTATCATAATGGCTAAGATAAAAAAAATACTGATGACAGGTTATGCTGTAGAGGATGTGGGGTAAGAAGAAGATTATTCCATTGCTGGTAGAAGTGCAATCTTGTACAACCACTTTGGAAATCAGTATGATGGTTTCTCAGAAAATTGGGAGTCAATCTACCTCAAGGTCCAGCAATACTGCTCTTGGGCATATACCCAAAGTATACACAATCATACTACAAGGACATGTGCTCAACAATGTTCATAGCAGCATTATTTGTAATAGCCAAACCTTCATTTTATTTTCTATCCCTCAAAACTTTATTTCTAGCAACTTTATCCTAGTAACTGGTAAGTAGATCTTAGTAACAACAATGCACTGAACATATACAAATCATGTGTGTGTGTCCAACTCCTCTTAAACCCTTCCTCTTAAATTCCTTGCCAGTACAACAAACTAAGAGCTAAAAGATAATATAACTCTCATAAACAAACTTACTGAGTCAGATATTGAAATAATCTTTTCCTACAGTCTGGATTTCCTTTTGTACTAGGTATTATGGTTAAGAGTATCTCTGGTCACAGCACCTAATTTCTCACGTTGGGTGCCTCAGAATTAATAGAAAGAGGAAAAATATGAGAAAAACAGAAAAGCAAGATATCAAAATATTCTTATTTACAGATAGTCATCATCTTGAATTTTAAAAGTCCTTGAAGACTCCAACAGAAATCACTTAGGCCAGATACATAATCTTAACAAAGGAGTAGAACACAAAATCAACAACAGAAAAACCAGCCTTTCTATACATAGATAATGAACTTGTAAAGAATGAATTTATGTTTAGAAAACTGTCTATTCACAACAGAGTTAAAAATTCCTAGGAATAAACCTGACTAAGAGGAGCAATACCCTTATAATAAATCATTAATATTCCGAAGAAGCATATTAAAGAAGGCACTAGAAGATGTTACAACCTGTCTGTTTTAAAAAATATATGATATACAGATTCACACTGTCACCCTCAAAATTTCAAATGTTTTCTTCATAGAACTAAGTAATAATAATAATCTAAAGTGAATAAGAAAGAATAAATATTCCAAGTAGCCAAAGTAATCAAAGCAGAAAAACAATACTAGAGGTATCACAATGAGTCTCAATTTATACTAAAGATCCATAGTAACAAAACTTTTATGTTGCTAGAACAAAGCCAGATATGTATATCAATAAAATAGAAAAAAGAGAATACAGAAACAAATTCATGAAGCCACAGCCACCTAATTGCTGACAAATGTGTCAAGATACATACTGAATTAAAGATAGCCTCTTCAACAAATGTCACTGGGAAAACTGAATATCTACATGTAGATGAATGAAAATAGATTTCTATCTCTCACCATGTATAAATATTCATGGAAAAAAGATGAATGACCTTAATGTAACACCTGAAATGTCAAAACTGCTAGGGGAAAACATTTTGACATCTAGGAGGCATAAGCAACAACCTTCTGAACAGGAATCCAACAGCATAGTAAATAATAGCAAGAATTGAAAAATTAGAATTCTGTGAAATCAGAAAGCTTCTACACAGTACAGGAAACAACCAGGAAAATGAAGAGGAAGCTATATTGCAAAAATATGTAAATTATGCATTACGTAAAATATTAATATATAGAACACAAAATTAAATAAAATTAAATTAATATCAAGTTTATAAATAAACTAAAGAACTGAATAATCCATTCTTGAAAGAAGAAATACAAATGCCCAAGAAACATCAGGGAAAGTGTTTAATATACTCAGCAATCATGGAAATGCCAATTTAAACTTCCTTAAGAGTCTATCATTCTCCAAAGAACTAACTACAGGTAACTACAAAATGCTGAGAGAGGGAGAAGCAGTCTTTCCTAAGGAAGAGCACAACAATTGCTTATCCAATATCAAATTCTAGGCCTTAAAACACAGAGCTATTATATGAACTAAGCAGGATATACTTAGGAATATGTATTCATATATAGCATGTAATGAAAAATGAGGCTATGACTTTGAAAAAGGTCATGGAGAGGTACATAGGTGGGTTTTGAAGAAGGACAATGAGAGAAGAAATGTAATATTATAATATAAAAAATAAAATAAGTAATTAAAATTTGATGTATACACATTGAAATATTATGTGGCCATAAGAAGAATAAAATTAGTATATGTGCTAGAAAATTGATCAATCAATATTAAATTGATCAATTAATATTAAATCATGCAAGCCAGAGTCTAAAAATGACATGTGTTTTCTCTCATTTTTGAACACTAAATTTTTACAGATGCATAAACACATACAAATAGAAAAGAGATTAGCATAGTGTGAAAAGGGGAGAAGGAAGTGTATGTAGGGACAAATATGCTCACAATATATTATGACATGAATGAAATTATTATAAATCCCAAAATCGTAGATAAAATGTATATGAATAAAACAAGTTTATTAAAAGAAAGAAATCAATCTGAAAATGCTATTATTACATGATTCCAAACGTATTTTTTCTTGGGAAAGACAAAAACTATGGCGCTAATAAAAAATGATCACTGGCTGCCCAAGTACTGGGGTGAATGTAGGTGGGGTCATGAATAGTTGAAGGATTAAAAATGGTGGATACACATGTTATATTTTTCAAATCTTATAGACTGCATTATCCTGGATGAATGTTCATCTGAACTTTAATTAATAATGTATTAAATTAGCTTCGTAATTTTAACCAGTTAAACTAATACTGGTATTAGAGGCAAAGTAGATGGAAAATGTTTTCTGCTCAATTTTCTAAAGATGCAGAATAACTTAAAAATGCCTACTAATTCTTTTAAATGTAAAAAGTCCACTTCAAATTAAAATAATAAAAATGAGAAGGTAAGTTAAATAAAGAAAAGATCAATCTGAGGTCTTCTCCATACATGTTCTAGTTTTCCACAATCAATTTGATGTGCAAACAAACCTTAATTCAAAAGTGTTAGAAAGAGCTGGTTTTCTACCAGTTGCAATTAGATGGTTTTCAGCCAGCCCAGGCAGCCAAGTGATCCAACAATCAAATGCCTAGCTACAATCCATCAGGTGCTTTCTCTCTGGCCAGGCTCATCTAACCCATCATTCCTTCTGATGACTGGAGTGCTTTGAACTTTTCTCTGGTTCTTAATATGCTGAACTCATGAATTATCATTTACACCAATAAACTTTAATTTGCCTATATTTTTTCAGTTTTTTATTGGGAAGTAGTGAGGATTTTTTGCTGTCTTACTTTTTAGAAAGAGTTTGGTAATGGAAGTCTTTAAGACATGCATGTAACATTGTACCTCCAGGAAGGGCCACGTCAGTCCTCTGTGTAGGGTGAGCTCCCTGGCAAGCAGAGGAATGTGAATTTTAAATCTTTTTTTTCAGAGAGTTTCAGTTCCTTTTGTTTCAAGCCTTTTCTATCCCCTTCTTCCCCTACATGACTTCAAGGATGTTTCCCTTACTTCCAATGAGGTGTAGAGACCGTCTAGCTCTCCCTACTATTTTCACAATCTGGAAGTTAGAATAGTCCTAGATCAAAAACGAGGAGCGTTGGTCTAAAGATTTCCTTTCCCTTAAGTCCTTGAGGAGAGCCAGGCTGACAGTTTGAGGTTGTGCTTCCTCTCTTGAGGCATGATAGGAAGACCTTGGCAGGACTGCTAAGTGGATCCTATGTTGAGGATGCAGTTATGGTGGAGCTAGAACTCCTCTAGTCATTGACTGGAAAGGTAAGGTCACTTGAGAAATCTCTTAAGGAATGGCAGCTATAGAATCCATTATGACAGAATAGTTGAGGGGCTGGACCAGAGAACCCGCCTAAGGGAGGGGAAGGGAGGAAAGATCGAAAGGGTGCCAGAAGACCAGAGGGGAGGGAAGGGGACAGGATGGGTGGGGAGGGGAGAGCTGGGAAGAACAAAGGGCTGATAGGACATTGACAGAGAGGAGAGATACTAACACCAAGGGACTAAAGGAGCAAGGACATCAGATTGCTTTATTCTCTCAGGTCCAGGAAAAACCAGAAGGCACTCAACCATCATGGCCTTGAATCCTGAGGATCTTGGTAGTGGGTTCCGGCATAACAAGGTGTCAACATTCATCAACGAACAAATGGCCAAGCATGACAAAGGCCCTGATTTCTACCTTGAAAACTTGTCCCTGTCCTGGGAAGAGGTGGAAGACAAGCTCAAAGTTATCCTGGAGGATAGCGAGGTGCCTAGCGAGGCTCGTGAAGCCTGTGCCTGGGGCACCTTGGCCTTGGGGGTGCGTTTTGCTCACAGGCAAGGCTGCTTACAGGGGCACGGGGTGCAGTGGCTACAAGACGTGTCTAGCATGCATAAGGTGTCTCCACTTTCCTTGTCATCAGACGTAAAGCAGCTCAGTCACCAACAAGAGATGGAACAGAAGAAGACAGCTATCCAGCTTCAAATGGTCCAGGCCAAACTGGAAGAGGTGCAGAGAGAGCGAGACCTGCTGAGACTGAAGATCCTCCAGGCAGTAAGATTGTCACCAGCTCCTGTTTTACCCCTGCCCACCCCATCCTTATGTGTGTACCCCATTCCCAGAACCGATCTCAACCCTATTCACTTCTCCCCAGGAGCTGAAGGCTCTCCCAGTTGCAGTAAAACCGGCTGTGACCCTTCCTCCTGCTTTTGTCAGAAGAACAGCGACACAATGGCTAGCTGGAAAGGAAAACTTGGTGGAGTTAATGGCTGCTGCTAAAGGAAGACAAGAAGGCCGAACAGTGATGACAGCAGCGATGACTGGCCCCGAAGAGGCCTCAGAGGAGCCCAATGGAAGTTTCATGCAGCTTCTTGGAGTCATGAAGTGGAAAAATTATCCCTTGAAAAGGCAGAGAGCAGGAGATCAGAGATCCAAGGAAACATCCATGTGCTCTCTCTCCAAGTCCCGGAATCTGAGATCCACATCCTCCTCTGAACCCATTATTGTCCAACTCCCTGCCTCATTCACATACTCCTACGAAAGCCCCTTCCCAGCCAAACCCACCACATCCCAACTACCAACCACAGACAGACCCCCTCAGAAGCATCCCTATCCCGTGGCCTCTGAGGTGAGCGAGCTGTCTGATGTGAGAATCCACAGAGGAGATCATCAGGAACTACAGAAAAACAAGAGAGTTACAACATTCCGTAGGCCAGGGGATTGGGACTGCCCTTGGTGTAAAGCTATGAATTTTTCAAGGAGGGAAATCTGCTTCCACTGTGGGAGGGGAATCTGGCTGCAAAACCCTTAATGAATTTGGAATGTGAAATAGAACAGAAACAAACCAATGGAAAATCTTTTTTTGGGGGGGTGGAGGGTACTAGGTATAGTTGTGGAAGGGGAATGGGGGGTTAAGAGAACAGGATAAATCTGGGTGTGAGATATTGGGACCGTAGAAATGGTATGGGGAGGCAGAAGTTTTGATTATCTCTGTTGTATTCTAGATCATTAGCATTCACAATCCAGAATAGCTTCTCTCTCTCTCCCTCCCTCCATCCATTCCTTCCTCCCCCTCTCTTCCTCCCTCTCTCTCTATATATAAATAAATAGATAGATAGACAAATATGTGTGTGTGTTGGATATGCATATGTGTATGTCCTCCCTAGTATCTGGTAGACCTAGATAGCTGAATATACTGAATCCCTCCCTTTCCAAACACCTAGCCCTTAAGTGATGGAGCCTGAGTGATTACTTGACCCTATCTGATTCTCAGAGTGGAAGATATGAAGAGAGATAGATTCTATAGTCAGGCTGGAATTGGATAGAGTCAGTGGACCACTGGAAGTCGGGGCCAGCATTGTAAGCAGTGATTCTGAAGGCCACAGCCCATCCCTGGCCCTGGCTAAGGTAGGGAGCAGAACTGGCTGCTTTCCAAACAGTTTTAGATGGATACTAGAGACTCAAGGAGCTGACAATTATGAGGAGGCACAGAGGAGTTGATCAGCTAACTTCAGAGAACTGAGTTACCTTTCATTTCTTTGCAGTTGTGTTAATCAAGGTTCCATTTTACCTAGATCCTTTCTCTTTAAGCAGAGAAGTATGTGCCTATTCAGAGCAACTAGATCATTTTCAATCATGCAATTTTTCTTTTATAACTTGTTTTTTTTTCTTTCTTTCATTTTTAAAAACAACGTCTCATGTAGCCCAAATTGGCCTCAAACTTACTATGTAGCTGCGGATGATTGAGCTCCAGATCCTCCTGCCTCCACTTCCTAAGTGTTGAGATTATAGGTGCATATTACCACATCTGACTTAGAAAAGTGGTTTCAAAACAATACATCATTAAAGAAACTTAATGGAATTGGCAGGGGAGTTGAAGAAGCTCAGTGTAAGCTATAAGTATTCCTTTATCCCATGTCTTCAGGAATGAACAGGGTAGGGTCTCTATGTTCTGAGGGAATTTGATTACCAGAAACAAATCAAGCCTCGGGTAGTTGATCACAGTAGTGAATTGGATTGGAACCTCCCATTCTGAGAGAGTAATATCACAAGAAATAAAATCATCAAACAAAACCTGGGATGGGTTAACCTCAGATTTATGCTTGACTCAACATGGCAGAAATTTGCCATCCCTACGAGTATTCTAAAAGAGGATGCCAGCACTACATGCAAGCAAGGATATCTATGATCATACAGTCTTTTAACAGGGTAATCCTTTCTAGTCCTCAGCATGCACAACTGGAGACAGATCTAAACAAGACAGTCATGCCACTGCTCCAAGGTGAGTCAGCAACTAATAGCACATAAAGGGTTTGCCAGTCAACATGGGCCAAAGCACAGTGCTATCTGGTGGGATATTCCCTTCTATATCAGTAGCCTGCTAAATGGAGGAGAATGAGGATTTAAAAATATCTCGGTGCATTTAGAAATGTAAAGTACAGCAGAATCTTATCTCTGTGAGAAGCAACTCTAAAGGAAAGTGAAAGTTGGCGAAGCAATGGATCGGTAGGAGGTTGGTTTTCTCCTTCCCTTCATGTGGCTGTAAGATATGTCGAAATTAACTATGTGTGTATTTTAATCCACGGGTGAAAGGAGGAGGAAAAACTGTACCTGGACCAGACTAAGTCCTTGGCTGTTCTCTAGGTACTACAGACCTAGAGGATGAGAAGCCGTTGTAGCCATGAAACACCCAGAAGAACAGATAACTTTAGGTTATCTGTTATTGGTGATGGCACAGTCACCATCCGGATTAGGGGCCAGATCCCTAGCCTGCAATTTTACAAACATCATTTGGGCTTGTTTATCCTCCTCTATAGCAGGGTTTACTAATCTCAGTGTACTGGACACCTGGATTTGGATAATTCTTTGTTGTGAGTTAAAGTTTCTTGTGCATTTTAGAGTGTTCGGCAGAGCTCCTAGTCTCTATTTGTCTGAGTTTGACTCACTCCCTACTCCTTCAGTTGTGACAACCAGAACTGCCTCTTGGATATAGTCGCATGTCCACTAGAGGACAAAATCAACCTGACTTAGGAACCTATCAGGCAATGAAATACTTAACAGAATGAATGGGTGAAGAATCCAAAGACAGGATCACAGAGGTGGGGCAGCTGAGCAGTGGCCATTAAGCCTTGCATTTACTGTGAATATTCAAGCACACTTGGGGTGGTTTCAGAGTAGAAATAAAACTGCCAGGTTAAGGAGTGAGGAGCACTTCTGCAAGGACTCGAGGCTATGAAGGGAAGGAGGAACCTAGGTTGAGACACTGAACAACGGAAAGCATGAGTCATGAGGAGGTAGCAGAAGCAAGTTTAAAATCCAAGACGTAAGTTTGGAATCCAAGAAAGAATGAAATCCCAAAAAGTACTGTGGCATGATTATTGGATTATTAAATTTAAAATTCATATAAGACCACTAGTTTGTTTTCTAAATAAAATTCCTTCAAAGTACTGATTAGGTATGTCTAAGTATGGTGGCAGACTTATGCTTTTAAAAAGTCTTAAAAGTCTTTTACAAAGGGAAAATGAGCTTTGGGTTAGGGGATAAGATACAATGTGAAACAGGATGCTGCGGGATTAAGGAAGGCCAACAAGATAGTACTTTTTGTATATGTCTGTTTTGTAAAAGTAGTGAAATTATTTCTCCCCGCCTCACCCACAAAAAAGAAAAAATGGCTTTATTGACATGGGTAGATTGGAAAGGCTGTTTCTTCCTGTGGGACAGGGGGGCATAGGGAATGACTTTGTGAGTAAATAATAGGAAACCAAGGGGGCTCTTGTGTTAGGCTTATGTGTTAGAATAAGCAAGGTCACATAATGGGGGTTTCTGAAGGGTGCTCTATTTCAGAGGATGTAGAAGGTGGGGTGAGAGGAAAGAATGGATTGTTAAGATATGGCTGATTCATTTGAGACAGGGTCCAGCTGAAAGGAAGCTCTGCTTCAAGGTAGCAGCAAGACTCTCAAACAGGGCTTGGGGATAGAAGCTAGGAAGCACATCATAAGGACACCAGACACAAGCCTCAGTAGTGTTAGAACTTATTCTTATTTTTTTTTTCTAGTAAAAAATTTCCACCTCTTTGGATATGGGCTTTATGTTTGGAAAGATTGGTGAAAAATTTAAAAAAATCATATTTGAAATCACATATTGGATATTTATTTTTCAATATAAAGTCTAAAATATGGAGGCACAAGTCTGAGAGCTCAGATTTGGGAAGCTGAAGTAAGGTGATCCACACAATTTCTGAAGATAGCTTCTGCTCTATAGTGAGTTCAAGTCCATCCTGGGCTCTATAGAAGACTTTGTCTCAACAAAATAAATAAAAAATACTAACAAAAAAAGACAACCAAAATTAATTATGAGTCTGTTATTTGAGTACCTTCTATAAACACCCCAGAGGTGATGAGACTTTAACTTTGTGCCTAGATCAAGGAAACAGTGATAAAGACAGCTAAAAATGAAGAATCCTTTAAAGACAATATTGCTGGGCCAAAGAGATGGCTCAGTGGGTAAAGACACATGCTATCAATCCTGAAAACCCTAGTTCCATCCCTGAAATCCATATGGTGGAAAAAGGAACCAATTCCTCTAAATCGTCCTCCAAACTCCATATGTGTACATATATTCATGCACACAAATCACAAAATAAATTAAATGCAAAGTATTTTGAAAATACAATGCTGAAAGTGAAGGAAAGGGAGGATATATCATGGGGCCTACATAATGACTTTGTCTAGAATAGTTCACTTTCTATCTGTCTAAGCTCTAATGGTATTCTCTGGACTTTCCTTTGGAAATAACAGTTTTCTCAGAGAATGATTATAGTCATTGCTTTTGTTGACCACCGACTTTTTAAACAGTCATCTACACACTAAGAAGTCAAACCTACTTAGAGGTGTCTCTAAAGAATGAAAAGAAAAACCTTAAAGTATATACCATTTAAAAACAACAGCTTTTTTTTCTATTTTCATTTTTCATCATGTGGGATAAATATCAAAAGTTAGACTAGTCTGGTGGTGGTTGCACATGCCTTTAATACAAGAAATACTCAGAAAGCAGTAGCAGGCAGATCTATATGAGTTCAAGGCCACCATGGTCTATAAAGCCAGTTCCAGGACAGCTAGAGCTGTTACACAGAGAAATCCGTCTTAAAAGACCCCCAAAAAGTTCAACAAGGTATACACACAGAAATATTATTCACTACACAGAGGTATCCCTAAATGCCTCTAAATATATACAAGTTTTCTTTTCTTTCTTTTTGGTTGTCTGGTAATTTGTTTTTGTTTTTTAATTATTATTATTTTATTACTTTAAGAAATACCAATCCAAATTTCCACTCCCTCCTCTCCTCCCACTCCCTGCACACAACTTCCCACCTCTCCCCACTCCAATCCTAAGAGAGGGCAAGGCACCCTGCCCTGTGGAAATCCAAGGCCCTTCCTACTACAACTAGGTTGAGCAAGGTATACATCCAAAGAGAATAGGATCCCAAAAAGCCAGTACATGCAGTAGAGACAAATCCCATTTCCACTTTCAGTGGCCCCTCAGTCTGCCCCAACTGTCAACCATATTCAGAGGGACTAGTTTGATCCCATGCTCACTCTCAGTCCAATTGGAGTTGGTGAGGTCCCATTAGCTCAGGCAAACTGTCTCAGTGGGTGAACCCCTCATGGTCTTGACCTCTTTGCTCATATTATCACCTCTTCTACTCTTCAACTGGACCTTGGGAGCTCAGTCCAGTGCTCCAATGTGGTTCTCTACCTCTGTTTCCATCAGTTGCTGGATGAAGGGTCTATGGTGATATTTAACATATTCATCAGTCTGACTACAGGACAAGGCCAGTTCAGGCACCTTCTCCTCTATTGCGTAGGGTCTTAGCTGGGGTCATTCTTGTGTATTCCTGGGATTTTTCTGGAGATAGGTTTCTTGCTAACACCATAATGGCTCACTTAATCAAGATATCTCTTTCCTTGCTATCATGTCTGTCCTTCCTCCATCTGAACTATCCCATTCCCTCAAGTTCTCCTCAACACTTCCCTTTGCCCCTTCCTTCTCCCCCTGGCTCCCATGCTTGCAATTTTGTCAGGCAATCTTGTCTGTTTCCAATTCCCAGGTAGGTCTATATATGTTTTCCTCAGGGTTAACCTTATTACTTAGCTACTCTATAATCATGAGCTATAGGCTCAATGTCCTTTGTTTATGGCTGGTATCCACTTATGAGTGAGTACATGCCATAGTTACCCTGATATCAAAACTGCACAAAGATTCAACCAAGAAAGAGAATTACAACCTAATCTCACTCATGAACATGGATGCAAAAATTCTCAATAAATACTGGCAAACCGAATCCAAGAACACATCAAAAAATCATCCATCATGATCAAGTAGGCTTCATCCCAGAGATGAAGGGCTGGTTCAACATACAAACATCTATCAATTTAATCCATCATATAAATAAACTGAAAGAAAAAACATATGATCATTTCATTAGATGCTGAAAAAGTATTTGACCAAATCCAATACCACTTCATGATAAAAGTCTTGGAGAGATTAGGGATACAAGGATCATATCTAAATGCAATAAAAGCAATATACAGCAAACCAACAGCTAACATCAAATTAAATGTAGAAAAACTCAAATGCGATTCTACTAAAATCAGGAACAAGACAAGGGTGTCCCCTCTATCCATATCTCTTCAACATATTTCTTGAAGTTTTAACAATAGCAATTAGACAACATAAAAAGATCAGGAAGATTCAAATTGGAAAGGAAGAAGTCAAACTTTCGTTATTTGCAGATGATATAATAGTGTACATAAGTGACCTCAAAAACTCTTCCAAAGAACTCCTACAGCTGATAAATACTTTCAGTGATGTGGCGGGATACAAGATCAACAAAAAATAAATCAGTAGCCCTCCTATACACAAAGGATAAATAAGCTGAGAGGAAATCAAAGAAACATCACTTTTCACAATCACCATAAATAACATAAAATACCTTGGGGTAACACTAACCAAGGAAGTGAAAGACGTATTTGACAAGAACTTTAAGTTTTCTTCATGCTGTTTGCATTGGCAAAATCAGGAGGGGCCTGGGAAAATACATGAGAGGGAAAGAACTAAAGGGGGAGGATCAACAAAAATATACATGAAAATTTATAATGACCCTTACTACTTTGTATGGTAAGTGTTTCCTCGAGAATTTTTTAAAATGTATTCTCACCTACATTATATTCCAAGCACAATTTCCCCTTCCTCCCAGGTCTCTCCCCAACCACATCTCCTCTCCCCCAGATCTACTTCTCCACTTTCCTTAGAAAAGAACAGACTTCCCAGAGATATCCAACTGAGCACAGAATAACAAGCTACAATATGACTAGGAACAACCCCTCATATCAAGGCTGGTCAAGGCAACCCAGTATTAAGGAAAGCATCTCAAGAACGAATGAAAGAGTCAAAGACTCCCCCTACTTCCACTGCTAAGAGTCCCAAACAACACTACCATAACATACAGAGGTCTTAGTTCAGACCCATAATGGCTCTGTAATTGTCATTTCAGTCTCTATGAGTTCCTATGAGCCCTGCTTACTTGAGTCTGTGTGTCGTATTGTATGGCAAGTTTTATTGTAAATATTTTAAGTGGCTGGCCATGTAGCTAAGTTAGTAGAATGCAGTATGCAGGAGAACCTAGGTTTGGGCCTCAGTACTTCAAAAACTGAATGTGATATCTCACAGAACCCCCAAGCACTAGGAAGTTCATGATGGGAGGATCAAGAGTTCACTAGGTCATTCTTAACTACAGCACAAAGTAGAAGCCAGTCTGGTATAAAGAAAAAAAAAACAATTGAAGGATATGAAGAAAATATGATTTATGTGAGTAACATAAATACCTACAAACTTTAGTGATCTGAGAGTTTCAGCTAGTTATTGAATGACATTTCTAGAAAGTCCACTTTGTGTGTATATACTGTATGAAGATGCTCAGGAATAAGCTTCATATTTGGTTAAAAAAAGAAGATATTTCCTCTCTGAGTAAGAATGCAAACACAAAGCATGAACAAGGCCCTTTCCTTAAGGGGAGTTAAGGGAAGGATATCAAGAGGAGATCAGGGCAATGGCTCTTAAAACACAAATATTCATTTAATATATCCTTATACAAGTGAGTATATATTGCCTTACATGGGAAGACTGATCCAGCCTTAAAATGAGTATGCATAGCTCATATCAGCCTAAATTTTTTTAATGCATTCATCACCTCAGGGTGGAAATGTATATCACCATCTGACTTTTTGTTGTTTCATAGTTATAGATCTAGACCACATTCATCAAATAGCAACCAATGTATTTTGCCAAGGGGAACTATTTTGCACTGTAGAGAGAGTAAGGTCAACTTCATGCAAATTGGTCCCCATCCTTAGGAATATGTGTTAGAATATATGCTCTGATTAACAACACTGAGGTGAGCAGCATTGTTTTTCTTTAATGAGGGTTGGGTCATGAAAGGGAATTTACCTCCTTTAAATATACACTTTCTCCATGAAGCTGTCATCTGTTATTAAAATGCTCGATTGTCTAATTACAAGTCAAGTCATACATTATTTATTCTGTTTAGCTTCTTTTCTAAGAACTGGTCAATTTCTTAAAATAACAAGCTCCAACTCTCTATATGAAGCTTCCATTAAATAAAGGTTAATTATTGTGTGCTTAATATTTAGAATAAAGACCTTGAGAAGCCTATGTTCTAATCAAACTTACCTTCTCTTTTCCCCTGTACATGGCCCTGTTTCACTTTCTCCTTGCCCTTGAGCACTGTTCTGCCTACCTGCACAAAGCGTGACTATCTTTATCTGTTTTAACGATCATGAACCATCTCAGACACTATAACTATGGAAGTCAGTAACTACGTTTTTCATGTTCTCTAGTAGTCTACTTGAGATAGCAAATCAGTCATCGGATGTTTCTCATACAGAATGAATAAATAGTTGAAGAGAAATGATACATTTCAAGGAGGAATAGGAGTTTGAACAAATTGCATTGGAAAAGGATACTTATAAGTCATATATATCAACCTGGAAAGATGACTCAGCAGTTGAAAACGCTTGTTGATCTTCCTGAGGACCTGAGCTTGGCATTCAGCACCCATGTCTGGGAGTTCACAATGGCCTATTATTCCAGCTCCAAGGGATCTCACACCCTCTTTTGGCTGCTGTGAACAACTCCACACATGTTTGCATATACACTCTCATGGATACACACACAGGCACATGCAAACTCAAAAGTAAATAAAAATTTAAGATAAGCAATAAGAAAAATAATAATGTGACATATATATACATATATATGTATATGTGGTTTTTCAAGATAAGGTTTCTCTGTAGCTTTGGAGTCGTCCTAGAACTAGCTCTTGTGGATCAGGCTGACTTCTCAGAGCTCCATCTGCTTCTGCCTCCTGAGTGCTGGGATTAAATGCATGTGCTACCACTGCACAGCTCACGCAATATTTTTAATAAATTAAAATAAGTAATAAATAATAAGCAACACACGCACACACACACACACACACGGTGTAGGGAAAGAAGAGGTCAAAAAGAGAAACTAGCAGAGAATGCATTTTGAAAAGATTTTTAGTTCCAAATCAAACTGAGGACTGATAAGAGAAGGTTCGTGTAGCTACAGAACGTAAGACACATTGGGAGTGATGATAGTTAAAAATTAAAAAAACAAAAACACAAACAAAACAATCCACTTTGTATTGTTAGTAGTTAGACATCTCTCTTTGATGTTTTAGGAAACACAATAAATACTTACTTATTCAAACTTATTCAGAATTACTAAATGTTTTTATTTTCTGGACTAGGCTTCCAGAGACTTAACTTCCTTGTTAAATCATATAAGAATCTGTCTTCTAAATTATCCTTGCTTGATTACAATTTGTATGGATGTACCAATTCTTTTAATCTGTTAGAAATTAGAGCCTTGTCATTTTATTTTGCTTGCTGTCATACCTTTTACATAGAAGACTCTCTAAACACAGTTGTTTCAAAACCAACCCACAAATCACAATCCCAGAGAACCTAGACAACAATGAGGACCCTAAGAGAGACTTAGTGGATCTAATCTACATGGGTAGTAGAAAAAGACAAGATCTCCTGAGTAAATTGGGAGCATGTGGACCTTGGGAGAGGGTTGAGGAGAGGGAAGAGGCAGGGAGGTAAGCAGAGACAAATGTAGAGCTCAATAAAAATCAATAAAAATAGTTGCTTCTTATGTAATTGATGCCTAACAGCTAAAATAGTCTTGACTGAAAACATACCTTTTATTAATAATAAACACCTGCAGTTAGGAATGTGTGAGTCATTTATGTTTCATTATGAAACAATTCAACTTTGAGATGAACAGAGGAAAGTGGTCTCATGCAATGAGTTCTTGCACAAACCTAAACTATACACTTGTGACCCATGATTATATTCGTTCTACCATCAAACAGTATGCCGATGAATACGTTTCTGGAATTGGTTGTGAATCTTATACCATGGATATTTGGGGGTAAATGGTCAAAAATAAAGAACCAGCCACGTACAGTGGTGCACACCTTTAATCCCAGCACTTCAGAAGCCGAGGCAGGTGGATCTCTGTTAGTTCGAGGATAGCCTGGTCTACAGAGTGAGTTCCAAGCCAACCAGCACTACAAAGTGAGTCCTTGCTGAGAGACAGAGACAGAGACAGAGACAGAGTAGTCATTTAAAGACACACCTACAAATATCATTAATCTCTCTATTTGGTGAAAAGCAATTTTAAAACACTTTTTTAAATATATGAAGTGTGGAAACTGAAAAACGAGAATAGTGTTTCTTACTTTATACAGCAAGAACTGAATGTATTTTAGAAAATTTTTTTGGACTTGCGCCTTACTTTTCATGAACTTATTATCTCTATTCTACTGCCCTCTGTTGTTCATCCTTATTCAGCAAGATTTTGTGTTCATCGCCAGACCACACTGTGAACCAAGGGAACTAACTGCAAACAGGACCAGAGAACTTTATGTGGGCAGAAATTAACATAAGTAATTGCACCTTATTCGTCATGATACAGAAAGATGGGTTCCTACAAAAACAAAAAAGGGTAATGCAAGAGAAGAGAGTAGACTAACTGATTTGTACCTGAGCTCTGGAATTTGTAACAACTGCCCAAGTTTCAGTTGCCCAAGTCACTGGGAAAGTCTTTTTAATCTTTATAACTATCTGATTATTTGGGTTATATGCTTCAAATTGGAGTAGCTGGACCATACAAAATGTATATTTTTAGATAAGGACTTCCATACTGATTTCCACAGTGGCTGAAATAATTTATACACATACTAGCAATAACTGAGGATTCCCTTCCTGTGTCTGGCTTTATTTTCATCAGCATTTGTTGCTATTTTCTTGATGACAGTCACCTAGGCACCCTAGCCTAGGAGGAGGAACTTCAACATACTTTTGACTTACATTTCACAATGGCTAAGGTGGAAACACCTTTTTTTCCAAATATTTGTTTGCCATTACCACCTACTTATAAGATAATTTAAATTTTAAGGTAATTTTTGCAATTCTTTATGTATTCTCCATATTATTCATCTGTCAGGTAAGTATTTAACAACGGTTTTCTATCGTTATCTAGGCTTTTTATCTAGTCGATTGAATGCATCTCTCAGGGAACAAATGCTTCCTTATTTCATGAAGCCCCAGTTGTCAACAGTTGCTCTTAGTTCTTGAGCTGTTAGAGTCCTATTCAGAATGTCCTTGTCTATTCCCAGATCTGTAAGGTTTTCACTAGCTTCAAAGATGGAGATTTTACATTACAGTGTTTGATTCACTTTGACCTGATTTTTACACAGGACAGAGACAAGACTCTAATATTTCTATACAAATAGATAACTAGTTTTCCAAGTACCTATTGTTAAAGAGGATTTCCCCCAGTGTATTCTGTAACTTTGTCAAGACTCAGATGGTTGTATCTGCTTGGCATTATTTCTGGATAGTCTATTTTATTGGCTTCATCTATGGTTTATTTTGTGCCAGTACCATGCTGGTTTTGTTTCTATGAGTCTGTGTATAGTTTGAAGTAAGATGTTGTGATGCTTACAGCATTGCTCTTTTGCTTAGGGTTCTTCTGTTTTGGATCTTCTGTGTTTCCATATGAGTTCTGGATTATTTTAAACATTCCTGTGAGGAATGTTACTGATATTTTGGTGCAAACTGTATTGAATTTGTATAGCACTTTTAGTAATGTGATTATTTTTATAGTACTTATTATGCTGATCCAATAACATCTTTCTGTCTTCTAGTATTTTCAACAACTTCTTTTTTTAGGGCTTTATAGTCTTCATTGCAGAGGTTTTTGACAAAACTCTACCAGGCACTGAGTCTGATATTCTGTTTCCTGAGGCTGTCAATCTTCCTTTCACCTCACATCTACTCTTGTCATGCACATACTTTGTACTCCAAGCTGTGCCCTTTATGAACTGCATTTTCTTCTCATTGTATCATTCTGTGTGTTCACTACCACAACCTCAGTAACTTTTCACTACCTTCTGCCTCAAAGGATGGCTACACTCTAGCTATTCCAGGTTTATGTCCCAGAGATCCCAGTAACCAGTGTGTGTGAACAGTCTTCTGTCTAGCTTCCCTGAAAACAAGAAGCCTGTTTCCAAAGAAGAAAAAAGCAAGCAAACGAACAAACCAATAAACAAATAGAAGAAGCTGGTCTTCATTCCACAAGCTTTCTATTTGTTGTTTGTTGACTATAACACTCTCCCCACAAATTTCAAAAGACTGACTCCTTCCATTCCTTCAGATCTCATCGTAAGCATCACTTTCTCTGAGAAGTTGCCCTGGCCTCCTCAATAAATACAGTTTCCAAGGTGCTTCTGTAGCATGACCTTTTATAGACTCTCCACCAACACTACCCATTGCATTTTGGGGAGTATTTTTTATAATTTGTATGTTTTCTACAATCTATAATGTAAGCTACATGAGAAGAGGTACTTACATCCACGTTGTGAAATACAAATACTCAATATCTAACATAAGTGTTCAAAATGTCTGCTGAATTTCATTAGTATGTGCCAGTTCCTGGGGCAATATTGAAATCATATCCTACAATTTATAGTTTTGAAGCTGTGAGTCTACTGCTTTAACCTGAAACTGCTTATGGCCACAAAAATTAGAACCGCTCTAGGAAACGAACTCAAGCAACTTGGCTACAAAGACTCAGCTACAGAATCAAGGTAATAATGCTAGTAGCAATAGATAAAAGAGCACCACTGTGTTATACTACATATGAGTGCTAGATGGCCCACACCTTTCTCAGGAAATGGCGATTTTTTCCGCGGATTTAGTGGATACACTTGTGGAAATTGTTCTCCATGCCCGAGACTAGACTTATCATGACATTTTCCAGTATTCTTTACTTTTGGGAAAGAGTTTTTAGACAAAAAAAAAAGAACCATAGCAGTAGAAATTTTCTTGCAAAATACTATTACAGTACTATGGTTAGCAGTAAGGACTTCTGTATTGATCAAAGTACCTTTATTAGAGATTCCAAAAACTCCAGAAGAAATAAATAGAGGTTAATTCCTGAATGCAGGCTGAGGCAGCATTTGATTTTATTACTCTCTTCATATTTCATATATATCCTGGAGAGCATGAGAGACTTTTCCTAATCTATTATACTGTTATACTGCCATAAGAATGCTCAACCCCCCCCCTTCTTTTTTTGGTAGGGGCCTGTCCTGGAACTAGCTCTTGTAGCCCAGGCTGGCCTTGAACTCACAGCAATCCGCCTGCCTCTGCCTCCTGCATGCTGGATTTAAAGGCATGCACCACCATTGCCCATAGCAGAATGTTTATTCTTCTGTTCCACTTTAATTCATATGAAATCATCTCCAGCTCTGCTCTTAGGATTTACAGCATCACCGTTTAGGCTACTGTAGGTGTTAGAACCTACTCAGAGTTTGCAAAATGAAGTTACCTGTGAACAATTATTATGTATTGTTTGCGGGAGTGTAGACCTCTTAAGAACTTAAAAATTGGTAAATTTTGGTCAACAACTCAGATTCAATAATCTCTCCTTTTAGAACTCAGAAAACATGAAAATGTTGAACTATCCAACATTAAGAGGTTAGGAAAAATAAGAGATGCTGAGACAAAACGGTAAGGGAGAGTGACAAAATTTCCCAGGGTGAATACCATTCCATGTGATATCTAGACTTAGGGTAAAGAACACTTTCCAAAAGAAGCAGAAGATGGAGTATGCCAAATACACTTACTGATCAAGTAATCCCAGGACTTAAAACTGACTTGGTCATTGTGCTTACTATTACTGACTGAGGTCACTGGAGACTTTGAGGAGAGCAGTTTTGATAAGTGGTGAAACTTCAAAAAAATTATGGCCACACACATCTCACACTTTTAAATGTTTTTTGAAGGTATAATTAATATATGAAGAATTTCACACATTTAACTATGTAATCAGTTGTTTTGGACATCTGCAAATATCTGTGAAACCAGAAAGCTCTTTAAAGTGGTTTTGTTCCTCAAAGGGCCATGAAACTGGGAGCTGTGGCAGGCAATGGAGATGCAAGAGTTTTTTAATATTACGAATATTGATTAGTAGATTTATAAAAAGAATGTGTATGTGTGGGTGTGTTTCCATGATACAGGAAAAAAGTAAGAAAACCGGTCAGATGATATATTTGAGTAGGCAAGCAGGGAGAAATCTAAAGGACAAAGGAGCCTTCGTAATCTATCTATGCTAACAGGCTATAAGGAGATTAAGTAGATACAGAGGCTGTAAGGGGATTAAGTAGATGCACATGACAGTGGGCAGGTCGATAGAGTTGAAGTTCTTTCCTAACTGCTTCATTTTCTTCAGTGAAATAGGAAACAATGAGGAGGGTGGGATACAAGTATGAGGCAGGCAGGAAAATGTAAACTAGTCACATAAGCAGATAAAAGACTGAACTAAGAATACATAGTAAGACCACTGAGAAGAATTAAGGATTCATTTGAAGACCATGATAATTCACTTAAAACCAGTAAACGTTATCATATTTCCCTTCAGTCAAGCAGCAAGAAAAGAGGCACAGCATAAGCTGACTGTGTAGGCTTAAACAGGGCTGTAATTTTTTTTTCCACAAACAAGTAAGATGAGGGAAGTAAAGAGAACCAAGATGGTATAAATGGAAATGATTATAGCAACTGATCACTATATTTTAAATATTCTGTGTAAGAAAAGAGAAAGAGAGTGCACACTTGTGAGATAGTTAGATCAGTGTCTGGGTGGCATCAATAGATTACTGAAAATGGGATATAGGAATGTAGGGTATGGTAGCAATTGAATACAATGCACGAAATGAGATGTAACAAAAGTTTGTTACAACCTCCAATACTTTATATTTCAGGTGGTCTGCCATATCTTTTACATTACTTTCGTATTCCTAAGATGATTTTCAGTTTTCAGCGCATTCAATGGGTTAAAAGCTTAATTCTTACAAAAATGACTATAGAACAAGAAGTCTCTAAAGATTGTGTTATGACATAAGGCATGAAACTAAAAAGGTATCTACACACACCAGTATTAGTCAGCTTACTAATGGCTACTTGTAATGAATTCTTATTCATAGTTACAAAATATAATCCATTAACTTGTATAAAACAGAAGTCCTGCTAACTCACTAAAAAACAAACACATGCTTCTGTCCAATAAACAAACTAAAGAGAGTTGAATTTCATTAGTATTGTAAAACAGATTGGTTACAGTTCTTCCTTATACAGCTAATGTATAATAGTCTGGTAATATTTCCTAAGCTGAAGCATATCGAATTTGCTGTTAATGAGAGAAAACAAAGTATAATTGCCATGTATTTGCTATTTTAGACTGTATATGATTTTTGTAAACAAACACATTATCAAAATTTGAATGTTGAAAAATAATTTTGTCAGTCAGATATGTAATCATTTACACATAATTAGTATCAAAAATAATTAAAGCAAGGGTTCCCCTTTGTAACAGAAAATGGGTTTAAAAATAACTAATTGCATTTCGTTTCATCCTGCAGAGACCAAATAAGATATTGCTACTGTCTCACGACCCTGCTGTACAATCTTGAACTTTTCTCAGGGTCAATTAATTCTATAAGATTCAGGCTTTCATTTTTCCAACAAGAAACTATCTGTTCTCCTGGAAATTGCTACCCAGGCAACTGACTTGTTGACACCTAACTTTTCAAGGATCAATAGTTAGGCTGGAATTGAATTATGAGAAATGTTCGATGTCCTTGAAAATCTCTTGGTAACCATGGCAGAGAGGAAGGAATGAGGGTAGAAGGTGATAAAAACTATTTTTTAGTGTCTGAGATAGACTAAGGCAATTGCTTTTTATGAAGCATATCTTTCCTATTTATATTGCATGTGACTACTATGACATATATTCGCTGAATATTCTTGACTGAAATAGAAAATATAGTCATAAATTATATAGCACTTTACAGATCAATATAATTTAAGAGCAAAATCAGTCAAATTTACTGTATGCTGATACGTATTTCTTTTAAATTGTGAACTATTTAAAACATACTCAGAAATCAAAAAGACAATGTACTGAATTTTCCTGTACTGATTACAGATATTCAAGAGCTAACAACTTGACATAATTTTATTTCAAGTACTTACACTCTCTTCAACTTTTCTAATGGTGTGACTTGTTATCATAATAACTACTTGAATATGACTTGATTAAATCACATTTGGTGAATCAAAACAAATGGCATGCTTCCTGGAGGAATAAATTCACTAAGGGATTATCTGTAAAGCAATTGTGATTCATTAAGGTCTTGAGACTCTAATTTATTTCATTGATTTTAAAGAACAAAATATTCATATTATAGTTCCATTTAACAAATGGGTTCCTTCGTTATTCTGTGTATTTATTGTACAGTAACAATTATGATGTGTTTCTACCTCCAGCTGATTATCTACATTTGGTTTTGGCTACTCTAAAATTTGAAGATTTCTATAGATACTCATTTATATTCACTCATTCTTTTTAATATGAATGAATTTACTCTGAAATTATTGGACTACACCTTTATCTACCAATTAAGTCACCTCTTATGCACAATTTGTGAGAGTGATAGGGTGGATTTTGACAAATAAAATAGATTTCATCTTTTTTACAGTATTAAAAATCTTTATTGAGGGCTGGAGAGGTGACTCAGAGGTTAAAAGCATGGATGCTCTTCCAGAGGTTCTGAGTTCACTTCCCAGCAACCACATGATGGCTCACAACCATCTGTAATGAGATCTGGTGTCTTCTTCTGGCCTGCAGCCATACATACAAACAAAACACTGTATATATAATAAATGAATAAATCTTTCAAAAAAAATTTGAAAGGCCTGGAATAGAAATACTCAGAATTAATTTTAGATTAGCACTGCTTAAGTACTTTACTATTCCTCTGTTACTAGCTTATCTATATTCTGAGACTGAACAATAAAAAATGTGTAAAAATGAGAAACTAGTTACTGAAAGGTCACAAAGAGTAAACAACTTTCTATGATTCAAATGAGTATAGGACTTTACTAAATATTTCATTGCTTGATTTTTAAGAACAGCAAAGTCTCCAGAACGATTTCCACTGGGTTCAATAAAGCACAGACAAATAAATATTGATTACCTTAGGGTGACACCAAATTTGGAATTTTGGATGAATACTGAATATTTTTGCAACCAGAAATTTTACTATATTTATCTATATGGACTAATTTCCTCATTTGGAACATATTTGAAGCGAGTGGTTACTACTAGATAAAAAAACATGTTTATTGTTTACCACCCACTGCTAGCTATGCCAATGTTATATACAATAATATTGATTAATTTCTTTTCATTACATTTTACAGAAACATATAAAGTGATGGATTTTACTATGGTATTTTCGTGTGTGTACTCGTGTGTATGATTACAATTGTTTTAGAACATAAATTCTTACTTCTCTGAGTTGATAAGACTGTAATTACTTACTGTAGAATAATGGTTCCCAAACTTTGGTGAACCTTATCAAAGGACATAGGAGGAATATTTTTCCAAAGTTCTACCTGCACTTTTGCTCCCTAAGGCCTGGGACACAAATGAAAGAAGTCACCAGTTAGGTCTAAATCCAAGTCTCTGTTATTGATCTATCTGCACGAAGAGAACCACAGACTGAGATGGTATCTATAAGAGTTATAATTAAAGCCAACCTTCTATGAAATCGAAAGAGGGAACCACTGTGGGAAATACATAGGGACACCAAGAAACTCTAGGATTTCTTCAGCATCTAGAGAATTGTGCATGAACTAGCATAATGCTTAAGCAAAGGATGTAGCTCAGTGGTAAAGCACTTGCTTAGAAAATAGAAAACCCTGGCTTTAATATCAAATATGGTAAAACCCAAACAAAAGTATGTTCTTTCTTTGAAAAGCTAATATATTTTGAAGTGAAAAGATAGAAGTAGCAACAATCTAGTAGTGATTATACCTAGCCTTCAAAAACTGGTTTCATTCCTCTAGTCTAGTCCAGTCTCTATTATAAAGAATTTGGGCTCCTAAGAAAATGGGCAATTCTCATTGTAAGGCAGTATGTATACAAGATAAGTCTGGAGCATCTTTCAACAATGGAAAAACTACCCAGCAATGATGGCCTTATATCAAAAGAACACATGAGCCAACTGAAAGAGCTCCCATTTCCAAATGTAAGTGATTTCAACAAATGGAAATAATGTAATTGTATTGCATAATATAAATATCCATGGGTCCATACTGGTGAAAACCCATTTGACTGAATAGATAAAATGGAGAGGAGAGATAAATCTGGTAAGAAAAATTGTAATTCATGCAAACATTCTGTCATGAAGAAGATGGGATATCATTTCCCACTTTGAATAATAATAATGACTTTCTTCCAAAGCTTACACTAAGAAGCTTCATATGATGGCATATGCCTATAATCCCGGCATTTGAAAGGCTGAGGCAGAAATGCTATAGGTTCAAGGTCAGCCTAACATGTACAGCTAGTCAACACCAATAGTCATGCCATATTGACCATTTGTGACCTGGATATGGTTATGAGGATGGCATTTTATGTCTGTAGTCGTCCTTTCCAAAAATCATTAGCTCAGTCTACTATGAGAAAATAATAGCTAAATCTCAATGTGGGGCATTCTAAACAGTTTATCTTAAGTATTCAAACTTACCAAAACACATGGTAACTCTGAGGGACTGCCACAGCCAAAAAATCTTTAAAAGACATGCCAATGAATCCAGGCATAGTGGTATGTGTCTTTAATCCCAGCACTTAGGAGGTAGAGGCAGGCTGATCATTGTGAGTTCAAAGCCTGCCTTGTTTAAGTTCCAAGAGAGCCAGAGCTACATAGTGAGATCATATCTCAAAAGAACAAAAATAAAAGAGAGAGAAACATAAAAACTAAATAGATTTCAATATCTGGATGATATCCTGAAACAGAAAGAAAAAAGGAGTTGGAAAGAAAAAATGAGGAAATAGTGAGTATGATCTTTAGTTTATAGTAATGTGTCTTGTTACATAGTTTCACTAGTTCAATGATTGTAATAAATATACCACAGTAATGGGGGTGTAGGTTATATAAATACCATGCTACACTTGTAATCATTCTATTAATCTAAAGTTTATCTGAATTTATTTCAAAACAAATAAATTTGAATTATAGTGCCCCCTCCAATAGGACAAATATCTACAAAGTATGTTCTCTTCAATAAAAAAATGATTACATTGTGGCCTCATAGACTAGTATGTAGTCCTGAACATTATACACCTACAAGGAAACAGTGAATTTTCCACTATTTATTTTAAATTTTCAATGTATAAACCTTCTTCTTGCCAAAAAAGAAAAAAACAATAACAGGAATAACTCTGTTAAATACACTTATGTAATTAAGACCAGTGAAATATATGTGATATATACAACAAACTGTTAACTTTGCTAAGAGTATGAGTCTAGAGGGGAAGGAGAGAAGGACGACTGAGAACAAAATTATGGCAGAGACAATAAGCAATAACTAATTCATTAATTCAGTCTAGAACCTTTGTATAGTGAGATAGAGGTTTGCAAAGAAACTGTAAATTTATACAAACAAACAGAATACAAAAGCAAATAGATTGGGGGAGGGAAGAAGTACTTTTGATTGGCAGGCTTTTGTAGTGGTAAGGATTAATAAGGGGCCATCAGGCAAAAAGTAGTGACATTCTGGAAATTACAGTGTCAGTCTTTAAAAGTGTATGATACCTATTTCTCAGTTTTGTCAAGAGCTTCACAAATAGAATCTATTGCCTATCAGTATTGCTGCTTCTGCCATGACCATGGGGATTCTTCTTGCCTTCAAAAGAAACTAACCCCTTCATTGTTCCCTTCAGTACTGCCCTGCACGTGTGCACAGAAATGATGTGAAGGCTTCAGGAGCTTTCTCTATTTATACACTTCCTTGTTCTCTTGCCCTTTAGAACAATGAGGACTCACCAGGGAGCTCTGAGAGCTTTTGATGAAGAAGTGACAGAGCTTTACACAGGAGACAAAAATAGGAAGGGTTCGTATTTCCAAGAAGTTAAAATCAAATAGTAGAGTGTGGATCCCCGGTGAATAAGACCAGTGATTCTCAAAATGGCAGAATTGAAAGGTGAGTTAAAGGTCATCTCAGCTCACTACTTTAATACCTAATGCAGTCTCTATCTGCCATGTTAGACCCTAAGTCTTAATGCTGGGCTGCAGGGAGATCATAGTGTGGAGTTTCTAAGACAAGACAATGTGCTTCTCATTGTAAATTTCTGACAAGGAATAGATCTGTTCAGTCTTCAGCATATAGCACTCAGAACTTCACAATGATCCAGTGTTTATTGCACTTCCTGATGAACATTTAGACAGCATAGAGTGAAGTTCATTTTGCAAATTGTATGGATAGTAGCAGTTTCTCATTTGCTGTGAGGTCTCTAGGCAGCATTTGAAGCTAATTTCCATCAACAGGAGAGGTAGCAAGACCTTGGCCTAAATGATATATGAAGTCAGGTTCATAGCCAGGCACCAAGATCATTGAGTCAGTTGGCTCTGTGGTGAAATAATTCTTACTATAAGACCCTGGGAAAAAAGACTCTGGAGCAGGGATGGGTGAAGGTAAGAAAGAAATAAGTCACACGATGTTCTAAATTAAGAAAACACATGCAGTAAGTAAAAAGGAGTCCTGAGTTGTGAGAATCTGATAAGAAGTTGGTATGTAGTTCCAATAGATCGTTGGAACTGAGTTTAGTGGAATTCTTCAGCTGCTGCTAGGTAACATGAATTATACCAGCAAACATTCCAATATAACATTCTGAAACAAAAGACTGCAAGGTACGTGGTTGCTCACTATTTTCAAATGACACTTACCTTAAAACGCAAGTGTAGAATCCGCTGTCTTGTGCCTCAGCTGAGTGAAACCATATGGAATCTTCCTCTTTGCTCATTCTGACCTCTGAAAAGATGATAGGCTCTTCCAGATCGCCTTTGTTTTTGTACCACATGAGCCTGAGCCCAGTACTCTGGGCCATGCTATAGTTGGTGCGAATATAACTGTAGAAAAGGGCACATTTCACTCTGACAGGTTCGCCTGCCAAAGCCATGTATGTCTTGAGATCCACTGACCAGTCAATACAGCCATCCACTGAAAGAAAACAAGACAAGACATGAGATGCAGGGAACATCATTCATAATAGCAGCGAGAGAAGGAATCGCTGCCATCATGCACAGGGAACATTTGTGAGTCAGAGCTTCATTGAGATGACTTTAGCCAAGCCTCCCAGTGGCTATATACAAATCCCTAGCATATTACTCAGACATTAGCAAGCAGAGATGCTGCACTAAGTCTGTGGCCTTAGGTATTTCCCAATCCTCCCCAGCAACTTTTAGGTAGAAATCTGCTAGGGAAGCTCCTCCCCAAGGCTCTCTGGCACTTCACACATGCCTATATGGTAGCCTCAGGGCTTCCCAGCCATGGCCTCCAGATTCTCCCTCCAGTCGTCTGGCCTGCTAAGTGAATCGCTCCTATTAACCAGCAAAATTTTTCTCTATGAGATCATATGAACCTAGACTGCTAGCATGATGCTGACATGGAATTTTCAGATTTCAGATAATTCTGACTGTTTTTTTTTTTTTTTTGGCAGAAATCTTATAAAACAAGTATGTCTAAGAGATCCCTGCCCTGACAAAGCCCAATTCTGGAATTAACATTTGCATGCATACTTTACAGATGAGAACACTGAGATTAGGAAGACTTACCCAAGGACACAGAGCTAATAAATGGTAGGAAACCAGTCTCTGACCAGAGACTCTATCTATTTTTAACCCCTACCCTATACTATCTGTACCTATAATTGTGACAATAGTCACTATGTTATTTATTTGCTTCTGAGAAAACAATGCTGAGGTTGGAAGCATTGGGAACTTAAAGTGATTACCTGCTATTATATAAAATATATATGACATATACATAAAATGATATATATGTATATATGCATATATGTATATATGTATATATGCATATATATAATTTTCCATGGTATGACTTATTAAAATAAGATATTTAAACATAGGTTGCTTTCTCTTTATACCCTTAGGACTCTCTTGTTGCTTAGGTGCTAATTGCTCATGGGAATTTATTATATTAATGTCAGCTTTAATCAGATAATTTTGAGTGAATAAAACTAATGTTAAAGAAATGCAGATACAGTAAAATCTCCTTTTCCAGAAGCATTAGAAATAGATATGAAAGATAATTTAGTATGTTATTCAATACAACTAGCATAGATATTATACTTCTGAATGCCTATTGTTTCTCAAGCATTCCATCAAATGATTCTGTGTCCTTTTATATCACCTGATTATCCTTTATAAACCATATAATAAAAATGTGTAAATATTTCCATTCTAAAATGATGTTTTGCTTATAATTCTGTAAGCTGGTCTGTTTCCTTTTTCAGATGTTGAGAACTCTGTAACCCAGTGTATTTAATCCTTTAACCTCAGTTGACAAGAAGCTTAGAGCTAAATGTAATGCTCAAATATAATAACTATTAAACTTCAAAGTTTCACTTTCTCTATATGAAGGGTTATTGAACTAGGGTCCAAGGGCACTCGAGGGAAAGGTGCTCTAATAGGGCTTTAGATTGTTGGCAAAATAATGTGCCTATTCACATAGGCATACTTTTCTGGGGAGATTTTTATACTACACTTCATTAGCTTGTCAGAGGAGTATATAGCCTAAGAACTACATGGTTTCTTTTTCATAATTGTTGTATGGTTTAGCAGAGAAAACCCATAGCCTTGCACAAGTTAAGTAAGTATTCTGCTACTGAGTTATAACCTAAGCATGGCTTCTAATCTTTTTCCAACGTCATTTTTCACGACTCTGGTTCATATAGGCTTTTATGATGAACTCTTTGAGTAGTACGTGAAGTAGGAGAACAGTAATTAGTTTTGGATTAATGAATTTGACTTAGCAAAATTATCTAAGTACCATCCTGATAGGAAAAAAGTTTGCTTTTTCATTTCCTTCTTTTACTCCTCCAGGCTCCTCCTTTAATCTGTCTGTTATGTAAGTAGATCATTGCAAGTTCAAGCTACATTTCCAATCTTAGCAGGCTAGTTTTGCCTATAAACTATGGGGTATGGTTGATATTGAAGATAATAAAAATGTTTGCTCTTGAGTCACAACATCCATGCCCAACATCAGTTTGAGACATTTAACTGACATTAGAATCAGCTTTCTCACATCGGCCTTGAAAGCATACTGAGAATTCATTTCTTGTTGAGTATGATCTGAACCACATGCATTTGATTTAATAGACGAGTGATCCCGTTGCTTCTTCTTCCTTTGTTTTAGGCAGCAGGCAGTTAGTATTTATAAATAATGGAGTCAACAGTCAGAGAACAAAAATTCAGCAATTTAGGGGAAAATATGATTTCTAAATATCATCCTTTTAGTTTTTTCTACTTTCAATATTCATAATACATGAGTGCACCATGACCTATTTTGGGAGGCCTGAAGGAGTTTTCCCATAAGATAGACAAGGAATATGATGCCAGGAATTATGAAGGCCCACGTGATACCAAATTTTTGTCACCACAAAACACACTAGGAGAAATCGAATTAAGGTGTTGTAGCTTTATATCTAATGATCATTACACCACTACTGGATTCTAAAATGGTGGTTTGATTTGTTTCTATTGAATTTCCATTCTTAGCTGTTTACCAGCAGGAAAAGAATGGGTGGCATAGGATATAGTACATTTATTTTAGATTTGGTACTAGTGAAAGCAACTAAAGACTATAGAGTGAAGTCCAAGGTCTATACAGTCAGGTGGAATGCTAGTATTAAGGGACCGACATCTTGGGGAGGTAGTAAGCACAGTATGATGTTGGAGAATCACAAAAATGGAACAGTGGGTAAAAGGTCACACATGACTGAATTTTCAAGTGCCACCAGGAGTTACAAGTGTATGTTACATTGTTGCCACAAAGAGATGGCAATAAGACATTAAGCCTCCAGAAGTGTTTGCATGCTGATCAGACATCCATATTTGGAATACAGCTAAAGAGCTGCCTTTGTGGTGCAGCGGGCAAAGGTGGAAGCCATAGGCATGATGGTGGCATGGAGGAACTGAGTAGTTCACAGAGGAGGCTAGCCTGCAAGCCTGACCTCATCAACCCAGCATCCAGCCCACAGAACCATCCAGACCGGTTCTCTTCACAAGTCCAGTGGTGGCTCTGCTTACAGTGTTTCAGCGAAAAGTGTTTATCATATAGACAGGATTTTCTCACAAGTGATCCCATAATGGGGTCTGTCTGATTCATTATAAGTGTGAACAGGCACACCACAGGCAGGGAAACACTGGTTTCCCCCAAAGGTTGAAATTCTGCAGTTGGTGAACTGTATTAGAGAGAAATACCTGAAGATATGAAAGGGTGTCTCTTTAGTGTCTCATCTCTACCACCTTGATTCAGATCTCTGGAAGATTCACAAATTATTACTTTTGATTTAGTCTTCTTGGCGGAAAACACATTAATAGTTATGCTTTCCAAAAACAATTACAATGGAACAAAGAAAGCCACTTAAAAAATTCAGAGCTATATTTTAATCATTTTTATTCCAATCTGTAAAAAATGGGCAAACGGGCATGTAATTGAGGATCTTGACATGAAGATTCAAAACAGGGGGCATGCAGACTGTATATATGGACACTGTGATATCTATGTGTATTGTGTCACAGGAGGCTTTTACGAGTGAAAACAAGTGAAATCTCCAGCAAAATACCCTGGGTGACACCAGCAAAACCATTTAGCCTCTTTATAAGAAAGTTTCTCACTGCCATACCTACCTTCCTTAAAAACAAAGCCCGGTGGGAAATGTATGAATCCTTGTAAGAGGATATGATGCCAACATTAACAACTACCAATACAATTCTGAAGGGGAAAAGAATGGAGTGTAGTTAAATTACACCCCAACAGCCATGTGCATTACAATTCTTTTATAGCTGTGGTTCGAAAATGGATATACAGATGCACATATAATTATCAATTCTGTATTTTTACCGCACATTTGGAATTTGCCTCAAAATTTCCATTAAATAAAATGGTTATTTGATCCATGAGAAACTATGGAAACTCCAGACCCTTGGATAACTAGCTTTGGTGCAATCTATAGTTCCTAGCCACATGGTAACTCACTGTGTATGTTTAATACATACATTTTTAACCTGATTTTTAAAAAAAAAAAAAAAGAAAAAAGAGCTATCGATTAACTCTATTCTATTCATTTTTATAATCAGCCCTTGCTCTTTGTTCAAGAGGGTAGTAATTAGGGGCAATTCCATAAATTTCCACTAGAGGGAGAGCTGCCCAAGTCTTTGTGCAGCACTCAAGTTATCCCTACCTACTTTCTCAAACTAAGGATTTGCTAAGAGGTCCAGCCCTGCTGTGCACTGGTTGGTGGGGAGGAATCACAGCACAGCTATGAAGATGCACAGCTGTGATGATAGAGGATGCCGCCGAGGTTTTTCTCGAAAGGGAGGAAGGAGAGTATACACAGATCAAGTGAGTAGAGGTGGAAACACAGCAGCAAGAGCAAGAGAAGTTCACCGAGTCCTGGACCTTAGAATAAATAAGCACTACACTTGATGTTTATATGTTTTTCAAAGTATTTTCTTGTGTTTTTTTTTCTTCTTCTCTGATTTTATTCTCATGTCCAGTCAGGGAAAAAAAGAAAAAAAGAAAAGAAAAAGAAAAAAAGAATCAAATATTCCCATTTTACTAATAAGAAAACAAAAAGCTCAGAGAATTTCAAGTGACTTGTTCAAGGTCACTCAAGGTGAAATGATAGTAGATACCACCTCCAAAACGCCCCACCCCCAATGTGAAAAAGTAGACGCCAGAGCTTTGGCTCTGAACGTCTGTTTCATACTCTTTCACTCATACTCTTCCTCCGTGTAGCTCCCGATCCGCTAGAAAATTAAATTCTGCTTGACAGCATCTAAATTATCATATGCATGCCCCACAGTCCATGCCTGTCTAGTAGAGTAGACCTTTAAAGCTGAGTCATAGTCTATGTCTGCATAAACACTATATGAATAATAGCCATCAAGTAATATATGCCAATTAGTCATCTATAAATTACACAGAGCTTACAAAGGAACGAATTATTAATAATCTATTGTATCATGTTTCTTCCTAGGATGAGGCCAAAACCCCGGGTACATAGTATCTAACCCCTATCAATGTATTTTGTATTAAATATCTAGAGATTATCAGGCAAGTATTACCATTATAATCAAGTCATAGGGGTGTGTACTTAGCTTAACAGCTGGACTAATAATAGACTTATTAATACAATGCGTGACCCTCACTCTTAGAATTTTAATGTTAGAATTATATGTATTCTCCTTCTATCTTGGGCCACTCTGCCCCCTAAAACAAAGTTTACTTTTATTTATATCCATCAGCGTACACTCTGTCTCATGTGATCACTTCTCCAGAACAAGGAAATTAAATGCTCTAAGAAGTGATTAATTTGTGCATTTATTGCTAGATCTGTGCCTATTTGCCTCTAGCCTAGACTTGTGGATAGATCTGTTCATCATTTCTTTTTAAATACATTTCTGTCTGGGAAAAAGAAATACTGACTTTTAAACTTTTAAACTTCACCTGTATTGCAATATCTACCAGTAGAGAGATTTCCTGTTACAGCTCTATAAATGCAATGAATGATCACTGCTTTGTGTTTTTGAAAGCATCGTTATGTTTTTTTATGAACTGGATTATATGTTCAACTTCCATGCTTTTATCCCCTACTATTCATCAGTGGGAAACTTCTGCTGAAATAAGGTCCTTCATCTCACTTCAACTTAGTCATTATGCTTAATAATGGGCTGGCAACCATTTTAATTTCCCTGTCATTACAAGATCTGTGTGATGCTTTGTCAGGATCATCTTTTTTATTTTATCTGATGGGGAGCCTCCATGTTATTCTGGAAGTGAAATCACACTGGATCATGACAACCAACTCTTCAACTCGTGATTACCTGAGGCCTGATGAGTGCCTAAGGGAAGGTCAGCAAGTAGCCAGAAGCTCTTCTCAGATGCAGTGATGTCAATGCTGGAAAGAGCCAGTAAAATATCCATGGGAGGCAGGATATCAGCACTGCCCACCAGCCCCTCTGCCAGGCTTGCTACTGCCCACTTAAATCCAAAATATTTGGCAGAAAGCTGTTTTCTTGTGCCAGTTCAGCCCCGCATCCCATAATCATTCATGGTCATCTGAGCCAAGAATGTTGAGAGCCATCCATGAATCTTTTCTTTTCTTCCCACCATCTTTCCCCCAATCATTACTTTCATAATATATTAAACCTTTCCATTTCTGATATAACTCAAGTGTCTCCCCAATTCTTTATTCCCATACATACTGAAGTATAGGACATAATATTCGCTTGGCTTATTATAATATTTTTCTTATTGGATTTATTTAAATTGAGATACTTTTATATACTATGGTATACAATTTGCTATTTAGATATTTGTGTCTACTGTGAAATGATTAATCATTTAAGTCATGTACTTCCCAATGTTGTGATAAGAACATTTAAGATCTACCCTCAAAAATGTTCATCTTTGCACTGTTAATAACTAAAGTTATTAAGCTATAAAATAGATCTCTTAGGCTTAATCACATGTTTACCTGAAACCTTACACCCTTCAACCAACATTTCTTGTCCTCTTCTCTCTGCCCTTTGTATTCATCATTCTAGATTCTTTCATAAGTTCACTTTCTTTCATTTCACATATCAAGTCACAACTGCTTATCTGTGGCTTATTTCACTTAGCATAATGTTTTCTATATTTGCCAATGCTGTTTCAGATGACAACATTATTCTATAAATCAGAACAACACTCTATCACACATACAGATTACATATACATAAATGTTTCCTTGTTCCTTCATCTGCTGACAGACACTGTTTGCTCTTTGTCCTTTAGCTAGAGTGAAAAATGTTTAAAAAATATGCATGTGCAGATATATTGATCTATAATACCCTATATATTTAATATATGCTTTCCATACAAATATCCCATTGATACATCAGTCAAATATCTCTTAATCAAATACCTAAAAATAGCGTTATTTTTCATTTTTGAGGAATTTCCATTCTGGTTTTTCTAATTGCTGTATCAATCTACATAATTATCAGTTGCGTACAAGGGTCCTCTTTTCCCCATATTCTCACCAGCTATTTGCTAAGTCTTCCTTATAACTCTGATCTTAATGTGTGTTTGATGATGTGTCATTGTGACTTTAATTTCCATTTGTCTGATGAATAGTGACACTGAGTATTAATTTATAAGCCTGTTAGTAATTTGTGTGTCATCTTTTGTGACCTGTCTAATTCTGTTGTCCATTTTTAATCGGGATGTTGTTCTGAGTTGTTTGAGACCACACATATTTCACATATTAATTCCCTACCTGCTATACAGTTTACAAATGCTTTCTCCCATTCCCTGGTTTGTCTTCAACATGTTCATTGTTCACATTGTAGAAGAATTCTATTATTGTGATATCTCTATTTTTGCTTTTGTTGTATTGCTCTTGAATATTTCTTTTCTATTCTTCTATTGTAATCTTTCTAGATGACCTCCCAATGTTCTCATTCAGGTCTCTCAGACTCCCTGTCATTATTGGGCATTGAACAAGAAGCCTCCTCCCGGTAGGCAAACATTCTACTAGTGAACTTTATCCCAGCCTCCAGTCTGATTTGGAAACTGTAAACATAATGAACATTCTAAACCAATGGGTCTCAACATTCCTAAAGCCATGACCCTTTAATACAGCTCCCCATGCTGTGGTGACTTCTAACCATAAAATGATTCCCATGCTACTTCATGCTTCTTTTAAGAATCATAATGTAGATATCTGCATTTTTAACAGTTTTAGGCTACCCTTGTGAAAGGGTTTTACAGTACCAAAGGGATCATAACCCACAGGTTGAGAAGCAATGTTTCAAACCCATGGTCACACCTTTTCACATCTAACAACTTTCAGAGAGTTCCTATCTGTCCGTCTCTAAGCCTGGCTTCCCCTGGTTCATTTGGGACTAGCTATCTTTTCATTTCCTCTGAATAACTCTTCACACACGCCACCGTTTAGTCAAATCTCACCATTGTCTGAGGAGGCCAAGCACATTTCTTTTCTTTTTCTAAGTGACGGCTATTCTTGCTGTGAAGAAACACCATGACCGAAAAGAAAGTTGGAGAGAAATGGGCTTAATTTGGCTTACATGTCCACATTGTAGTTTATCACTGAGGGACTTTAGGGCAGGAACCTGGAGGCAGAACTGATGCAGAGGCAATAGAGGAGTGCTGCTTGTTGGCTTGACCCTCCTGGCTTGTTTTGCCTGCTTTCTTATAGTACCCAGGACCACCTTCCTGGGGGTGGCCCCACCCACAGTGGCCTGGGCCCTCTCCTGTCAATCATTAATCAAGACAATGTACCACAGACTTGCTCACAGATCAATCTGATGGGGGCAATTTCTCAACTGAGGCTCAGTTCTCTCTGATGAATTTGTCCTTCTGCTTCCTTACACTGCATTCATATTTGCTTCTATCTACTGAGCACATACATTCTCTAAGACACAACTTTAAAGTCAATGTCTATGAAACTGTACTTGATATTTTATATGGATTATTTCCTTGGTGGTACTCTTACCTAACGTGTTCATTTGCACAGTTCCTTCCCAAGTGAATGATGTGTGTCCCATTTCATCTATATCTCTAATAAAAGGTTCACTGGTGCACTGAACATAGTAGGCACTTATTAAATCTTCAGGAGTTTAAAATCCTATAGCTGCCTAACAAGTTCCCTGACAAGAGTTATTTGAACTTCTTAGAAATACCATAAGCTTCCTCCTGCTGATCCTAAACTAGAACATCTATGTCTTTAAACTCTAATAAGGATGCTTAAGTAGAGTAGTCTCAACGTATAAAATGTGATCAAAATGATTTTGACATTAGAACACAGAAGAAGAAATGGGAATAATAAGACTATCTCTCTGCCATATCCCTGCTCCAGAACTCACTATCCCCAACTGAGTAAAATAAATAACCACATCTACATCCAGGCTCTTCCAAACAAGCCCAGTTCTATCAAAGTAGCAGCCTACTGGAGTCCAAGAAAGAAATTCCCTGCTCTAGGTAGAATTCTATCTTCTTGCTCATTCAAAACTTGTCCTATCTTGTGTAAGAGCACTTACAAAAGTGACTTTTGCCTACTCAGCTCTTTATTGCGTGAAACTGTATGCCATACTTTTATCCCTCCATGAATTTCTTCGAACAAATTCTTGCACTTCTTTGGGCTCCTAGAAATGATTTCTTACAGCAGTTTTAATATGTCACTGTCATACTCCTTTTGGTTTGATTATCTATCTATCTATCTATCTATCTATCTATCTATCATCCTATGTTTCTCAGTATCTTATCTCTACTCAGTACCTCCTGGATCAGATACTTAATAGCTCTTATTGCAAACACATTTAAAGATATCCTCATTTCATGAGCCCTCACACAATTTAGTGCTGCCAAAACAAAGTACATGACTTACTAATTCCATCCTAGCTGGGAGTTAACCTCTAGATTATTGAAAATCTCTCCTAAAACATCTGTATATACTTTTGGTCAGAATTTAGAGAAATATGAGGGGAATGACACCTTTGTGGCTTAACTGAGTATTTGTCATGTCACTGAGGCCATTACCCTAAATTTTAAAGCCAAGGTTGTAAAAATAGCACAGAGATTACTGGATAACAGAAAGCTTGGGTTTTTATCTCCATCTGTCTCTTTATTAAGATATCTATATTGAAGAAAGTCAGTTTCTATGCTTAAAAGAAATAAAGACGTTGAACTAGATAGGCTCTAACCCAACATCACAAAACATGAATTGTCTGATTACTCGAGGTCCACAGTCAAGAAGTTTACATACTCAGTTGCCATCAATTGGCCTGATGCTCTCTTTTTAATTTCTGCACTCAGTTTCAATATTATGAAAAACTAAATAATATTAAAAACTCTTATGATGTCACCATCCCAAATTAATAATGTTTACATTTTCCCAGCCACTTCCAGCACCTCTATTTTATTAATAAAATAAACCATTGCCAACACAGTTAATGTTCCTTTTAACCAGAGCACACAGATCCATATTATTCTTAAACATTTGCTAGGTGAACAATCACTACTTACCTAATGTGTGTGTGTGTGTGTGTGTGTGTGTGTGTGTGTATATATATATGAAGCTTGGAAAATAGTGATTAAAATCATGCCTTAAAAGATGAATATAGGACAATCAACTTAGGTCTCTAGTATATTTGCAGATGTGCACAGACCTATGAGAACACTTGAAATTACTTAGCACACAATGACAGGTCAGACATTACTATCACTGCATCTGGTATTCGTGCTTATCTGAATTCTATATCTATTTTGCCCAACTCCATCTCTTCCCAAGGTACGCATCTCCTCGAATTCTTTAGCTCTGGACAGTAGCAACTTTAGGAATGATGGAAGTTTGGATGAGTGATCTTGAATGAACTAGGGAAGGAAATCCTGGCAGAACAGAGAAGGCAAAGTGACAGTTTTCAGTGACTTTGAGAATGTAGTGTATTGCAAGAATATTCAGAGGGTGTCCATAGCCGAAGGGAGGGTTGAGGCTCATGGAGCTAGTCATCCTAGGATGCTTGAGTCTGGCCATGTGGATTATTGAGAGGTCTGCCTCCCAGAGGATCTGTACTGGTTGCAGTAAGGAGAGTGGCAGGAATGGAGCTGAAGAGGATTTAAATATGAAATGAGACTTTGGAGTCTGATGTTCTGGGAAAAGTCCTTTTCCTCCAACAAATAACATTTGTGTCCCTTTCATAGGGTCATTGTCACAGCTAGATGATGAATATATGCCAAGCACTTAAAACAAACAGAAAATAATATCTTGTTAGTACTCATATATTAGTTAATCATATATTAGTTGCTTGATTTGTATTAATCACAGTAGCAATATGAAATACTATTTGATTCATAACTGTATCAGTAACAATTCTTATCAGTATTAAAATTTATGATTATATTAACTAATATTAACATTTCCATATCATAAATATTAGGAATAATATTAATTATTAACTAGAATATTAGTTAATATTAAGAATGACAATTTATACTATTGAAAATAGTGTATTATAACAGCTGTGATAATTCAGTTTACATTTGCAAGAATAAATGAACTTATTATCCTAAAAATAACTCCATAATGTGTTATAAATATTCTCATATACTTGTTTGCAATTTGTTTCTCATTATCATAACATTTGCACACTGCTCTACAGCTAACACCAACAATGGACTCTCTCACTTTGTTTTATAACTTTTTGGATGTTGTCCTTATTAACAACCTGCATATAAACTTTTCATGACAAAGAAGCAGCTGTGACTACATACATTTTTTTAATCTCTCCTGACATTGATTCTGATATGTTGTAATAATCAGGAAATGAGAACTGATTTAGACACCTAACTGGTGTCTTATGGCTTTCAAAGCTAACTTGTTGGCTTTCATAACTGCCTAGAATCATTACAATTGCTAGGCAGAACAAGCAGAACCTACCCCATCCCATCATAGCCATATCCACTGTCTTTTTTAAGAGCAACTGAAACCCTTTGCAACTGAAGGAATTTACCTGACTTCACTTCACTTATGTTACCTTTTAGGGTCTTTGGGAATCAGCAAGTTTTTATTTGTTTAGTTTTTTCCTTTTTTATTCTGAGTTGTAAATATCTTATAGAACGACAAACATCCTACAGAGATCACACACACATACACACGCATGCATATCAAGAGATTTCTTTATCTGACTAACCTGTTACCCCTATGATTAGATTATGTGTATTTAGATTTAATGAGAAAAATTGGGGGAGCAAAAGTGTAGATGTACTTGGCTATTACATGGTCTTTAGTGTTTACTAAATCATGTGTTAACAAAGACTGCTATGACAGTTATATCTTGCTAATTAAAAGGACAGGCAACTAAAATGTGTCTGTGTTTTGATCTGACTTTCTCATCTTTAAAATGGAGATGTTAGTCCAGTTTAATATATGTTTCTGTTGTAACTATCAAGGAAGTAGATCTGAAGTGAGGGATCATTCATTAAATGATAACAACAGATCAGATATCATGATGGTAGGTAACTGTGATGACTAATTTTATGTTCCAACTTGACTAAGGCACTAATCAGTCATTCAGTCAATCTTTATTCTGGGTGTTTCTTTAAAAGGTGCTTCTGGAAGAGCTTGGCATCTGAATAAGTTGACTGAGTAAAATGGATTCTCATCTTTAATGTGGCTTTGTTTGGCTCATCCAATTAGCCTGAACAGAACACACAAACATACACACGCACAAAGTCTGAGTACAAGAGGATTTCTTCTGCCTGACTACCTTAGAACCAGGACATCGGTTTATTTCCTGCCTTTGGACTTTAAATGAAACATGGGCTCTTTCTGTGTCTAGAGACCACTGACTTTCAAGATAAAATTTATACCATAAGTCATCCTTGGTCTCTACCTTGCTGACTGCAGATCCCATAAACTTACAAGCCTCCATAACCACATAAGCCACTTGTGAAATTAATGTCCTTATCTCTCTTGATATCTGTCATTTCTACCTGTCAATCTGTTAGATATATCTACCAGATTATTATTTCTCTAAATAACAGTGATACACAGTGCCTAATAAACATCAACTCAATTCTTATCAAATTCCAAGCACAAAACATCACAAATTCTATATTTGGATGATGCCACTGAAGCTCACACCAATAAAATCACGAATCCTAAAACTCTTCATGTTGTTGATACAGAGAAAGGAATGTTATGTGATACTTTATTTGGGTCAGGGGATAACAATGTTCTTGCTTGAAGCAATTACTTATTCCAGGCTTTATCAGTCCTTCTGAAGGATGAGGGATTAATACACTGTTATCCCTGTAGCCTGTCCATGACTCATTGGAAAATACAAAATTAAATTATCTAGCAAGATCACATGCTTTTAGGGAAGTACAAGAGGAAAATTATTAATATTTACATATACCTATATTTGAATTCAGAATCTGAACCTAATTTGCCTATGTATTCATGTTTTGGGGTAACTAGTATAACCTCACCATTCCTTAATTTTCCCATATGTGAAATTGTGCCTTTTTATGAGTCTTCAAAGAACAAAATGCAAATTATATAGTGTTCAGTATAGACCTAGAAGCATAATAAATACTGCAGATACTACGATTGCTGCTACTCACAATAATGATAAGTGGCAACGTAGTGAATATCTGACTCCAATGTCCATACTCTCTCCCCTGGCTTTAGCTTTGATTCTTGCTATAAACATTCTGCATGGTTTTCAACATAAGCTCTCATTTGGGTGAGTATATGTGGCAGTAATTCATGCAAGAGGGCAGTGCGGAGCACTAGCATGTCCAGCTTTGCCACCCTTAAAAATTGTCATGACACAATTAATCAGAATGTATTTATTTATTTATTGTCATCTTCTTCCAAAGAGTCTTACTGAATTAACCAAATCAATCATATACTTTGTCACCATGAACTATAGTGCAAGTGTGGTATTGTAGTCAGAGCCCCTCTGTGACACAGAGTTATGAAGAAGAAAAAATAATAATCCTCATCTAATAGCAGTAAACAAATCTCTCCTGAAAAACCTCATCTCAGCCCACATGCAGCTGCATGAGACTTAGGAAATCTTTTTTACTAAGAGATCTTTTGGGAGATGCCAGCAAAATCTGTGGTCACAACATGATGTATATACCTCTTCATGACAGAGCCCTGAGCCAACTGTCCCCCTACCTCATTAAATCTGGATAGCAGTGTTCAAACTGCTGGCTCACTACTCCAGTCAATGATCTTGGAACTCCTTGATTTTAGGATCAGACAAGAGGTGAGAAATGTTGGAGCAATAAGCCCAACTTGCCTAGTTAACTGGTTGAAGAAAGGCAAGATCAAACCCCACAGAGTAATAATAATGACAAAGAGAAACAGACAGAGGGAAGATAATAATTTATAATAAGGCTTGTAACATTTGATGGCATTTTTTAAAATGGTCTTGCTGTGAGTTTGGACTGTGTCTTAATTATAGAAGAGTTGTCAATCACATGGAAGCTTTCTCCCGATTCCCTATTAAAGGCTTCATCAAGAAGCCTTTTCTTGGGAAACTGTACAGCCTCAAATCTAGGTCAGCCTGCCTCCATTTATGTGAAGCAAAGATGTTCTTTTTTTTCTGTGCTGTCAGTCATTCCAGGTCATCTGCTTTCTGACTAATCTGGAAGCACAAATTCTCAAAATCATCTATCCAAGTGTTTAGAATGAGCAAGATGGAACACAGATAACTCCATGATTAAGAAGCTCGTTCACCTTCTCCTTCCTTATCTTTTCTTCCCTTTTTTTGTGTGTCTGATTTCTTAGGATGTCAGTTTTAGAAGGAGGGATAGTTTCTTTGATTATTTTTCCAAGGCTTAAAGTGATAACGAAGGGAAAAACTCTTGGCATTTACAGAAGGAGCCAAGGCTTTGTATTTTCCCCTATTGCATATATGCAGTAGATAACACATATGCAAAAGAATGGGCCAGATAGGTCATTAATCTCTGCCTCTTCCATGTCATATACCTCATATAGGATATGTGGGGATTAATGGGTTCGGATGCTAATTGCTTTTGGTGAGCAAAGACTTTCAGTTCTACATTTCTTTATTATATCATTTTAGTCATCCATTTACTCTTGACTTTAATTAGCATTTATAGAGTAGTTATGCATTAGGCACCAGCATATGTTCTAGAGCTATAATGTTTATCAATCCATGGTCTCCACATTCAGAAAAAGTACCGTATACAGCACTTAGCAAACAATTATGGTCATGCTATTAATAGGTAACAATAATGTATTTACTAGGTGTGAGACACTATTGTAAACATGTATATTTATTATTTCATCCTCACAACACCCTCTTGAGGTTGACTCTGCATTTTTATTGCCTAATTTCACAGATAAAGACACTAAATATTAAGTAACCTACCCCAAACTACTTGGGTAGAAAGTAAAAACTTATAAAGAACTTGCTCCCAGAGCCATGTTTTGAATAAAGCATTAAGCACACTGCTTCATTAATGAGATATAGAAGAAAGTATGTTGTGTCACGGAAGGCACTAAGCCAGACTGGGAGAAGAGGTAACCCTTGATCTTTTCAAGAAGTAAAAGACCAAAGGATAGATGAATACAGTGAATAGAATATTCCAATTAGAGGAAACCACACCTGTGAAGCCATGGAGGCCTAAAACAATATGACATGTTCAGGAAACTACCAGAAGTTCCATATGGCTATACATATGATATCAGAGAGAGAAGAAGAAGGCAGATCATACAGAGACTGGGGAAAAAGTTAGGAATTTTGGCAATTACTAATTACTATGACAGCTATGTGAAACCATTGAAGTGTTTTAATGATTAGTTTTTTAAAGATTTTTTAACATGGTGATCATTTATGAAGTTATTATCATAGTTCAGGCAAGAAAAATATGTGATTTGAGCCAAGTCAGGATCAAGAAATAATAGGGGGATAGATACATGTGACATCGAGATAGAAAGATTGGAGAGGTAGGGAATGAATGCATTCCAGGTAGAGCAGCATGTGCCTTTAATATCAGAACTTAAAGAAATGTGGGTGGGGAGAATGCCACAAGTTCAAGGCAGGTATTCTCTGTATATTGAGTTCCAGGCCAGCAGGGGCTATATTGTTAAGCCCTGTCTAAAATAATGATGGCAGGGTGTGAAGAATGATGAAATGATTAATCACTGGCTCTCAGGTTTCTGCTTAGGTGACAGTAGTACTGCATTCTCTTAGCTTATGGCAGTTATTGAAAACCATATCAAATTTCCTAACAAATAAGTAGTTGATAAATGAGGGAACGAGTGCATGGTTAGTCAATGTTATGTATTTACAGAATAAAAAATATTATTGCTTTTATAGAGAGAGTTAAGGAAACAAAAGGAATCAAGAATGGTCCAGGGATTCAGGCTAAGATAACTCCCTTTCTACAGTCAGAAAAGTACACACCAAAGAAAAAGATATCTGGAGACCAGGATGAGGAGTTCAAATGTAGACATATTCATTTGGAACTGCCTATGAGACAATCCCGTGGAACTAATGAGAGTGAAAAAAAAATAAAACAATGCAGAAAGTACCATAAAAGGCTTACACCAATCCATACCGTTTTTCTGAAATATCAAAGTGATTTTTGATGATTTGTCTAATCTTTCCCTAAACATGACAAAGTAGCTACTACCAATAGCTAGCTACCTTGTTTTACATTGATGGTGAAATTAAGGCCCAGAGAGTTTATGTAATGACCTCATTATCCCTCAGTGTATAAATGCAGTGTCAGGATTCAAACTTACCTTATCTGATTCTCAAGACAGAAGCTTTAAGTGCTATACTATAGTGCTAATCCTTAGCCAAAATAGAATGTGAACTGAAAGTGCTTAAGAGGGAATGTGGTTAGGCCAGAAGCCCCTGTAACACGCTGGCCCTAATAATGTGTAATAACTTTAGGGAGCCTTTACCCTTGTCCTGCTCATGTTCCTCTCTCAGGTCTCATTTTTGGTGCACCGTGGTGTTTCATAACATTTTCCGTGTTTTTTGCTCAATTTACAGATTGAGCTGCTATTTTATCTACTACTCTACATTGATTTGCTGATTGTTCATGATGTTTTTAAGACTCAAAACATAGAACTTTCAGTTACAAAATCACAATAATCGAGCCAATCACCCTCCATATGAAATTAGGAGTTTCGGGAGTATCACAGTCACAGATTTGAGACCTGGGAAGACACTAAAGTTTTCAGGTTCTTGTGTACAATGGCAAAGAATTAGATCAAGATTATGTGGTTAAAAATACAAACAGTTACAATTTGTTAAATGAGGAAAGCATTCCTGAGGATGGGAAGAGGAAAAGACACACACTCAAGAGTGCCGGCCACAGAGCCCACATGACCCTTTATAGGTCCTTCATGTGGACCCTACTCTTCTAAATTTGTATATTGTCAGCTTCTGTGGGCATATTCTGGTTGCTGTGTGGAGCTCAGATGGGGAAGGTCCTTCTGTCATTCTCTGCCAACTGATTTCTTTCATACGTTAGTTTTGACATAGCGTTATTCAGTCCCTATTTCCTCGCCACAAGAGCAGTTCTAGACAATTTCCACTTTTTCCAAAACCTGTCAAAGAGAGATGGATGTGAGAATCCAATCAGTTATCACTTCCGAGACAAAGCCTGAGTGGCAGGAAATCTGCTGTCAGCTAAAATTAGTGAATTCAAGGTAACTGAACATTTTTGTTTGGGTTTCCAAAGGCATTTGTTTACAACATTCTTCTCCAACTTCAGCTCTTGAAAAGAACACATGAAGGTCCTAAACTTGCCATAACACAAGTCTAGTTTATCCACCTCCCAGATACTCCATTATACTAGTTTTAGTTCAGTTCCTTTCGAAGAATTCTCTTAAATCTCTTCTTTAGAATTCAATGGGATAGGAAGCTTTAAAACAGTGGTTCTTAATTTCTGGGTCATGACCCCTTTGGGGATCAAATGACCTTTTCACAGGGGACTGCTATGATCATCAGAAAACACAAATATTTACATAATGATTCATAATTGTAGTAAAATTACAGCTATGAAGTAGCAATGAAAATAATGTTATGGTTGAAAGCCACCACAACATGAGGAACTGTATCAAAGGGGCACATTGTTTGACAGGCTGAGAACCACTGTTTTAGTGTACATCTTTACATAAAGCTCACTGATAGGCAGGTAAGTAGGAAAGGACCTTAGAAAAGTCTCTTCTAAGTTTGGACAAGAACTGACTGTGTGCAGTTGATTGAGTCTGAATTGGCAATTTTCTAGGAATAATAAGAGCAAGAGATATAGAAATGACAGGAATTCCCAGACACCAGGGAAGAAAGCACAGGGGACAGTTGCTCAGGTATTATACTTGCAGATACTAATAATTTAATTTGGGGTCTGCAGGATACATTATCAGAGCTGTCAACTGTTCTAGAAAGTATAGTTTACCTTCAGATAATACTTGTATGAAAAACAAGAAACTTACTGCAAATCCTGGGAAGATTATTATCTTCATTATCTATATGGGGATGGGACGGTTGGAAGCACAGGTGGAGGGAACCACAAGCAGAAGCAAGAGCCTGCCAGTTTCCTTTTGTATGTTATTATCTTGAGGAATGTAAGTACTAAAGAGCTGGTAGGCCCTTAGGGAGATGTTGTACTGTTCATCTGAAATATGAAATGAAGTATTGATGTGGCTTTTGTGTTTAATTCATTAATTTTTCTGAGACAGGATCTCATGATGTCATGCAAGCTTGCCTGAAAATTTGCTCCATAAGCCAGGTAAGCTCAAACTTGCCACCCTCCTGTTTTGGTGTCTGCCATGATATCTGCCTAGTAGGGTAATTTTCCTATAGTTTTTTTGGCAAAGCGTAGAACAGAAGTCAGCATTATTTTTTAGTAAAAGGCTTGATAATAAATATTCTCCACTCTAAGAGCCATACTACATGTTATAAAAAAAGAAACCAGCCATAGAGCATGCAATCAGATAAGTACAACTGTATTCCAGAAAAGCTAAAAGAGCAAAAACAAACAAATGGAAAAAATAGGAATGAGACTAATTTGGTTTAGAACCCCTGATCTACAGTTTAAAAGAACCAGTTTTAAAAAGACAATTTCCTAGGTCTCCCCCTGTTACACCTGAAATGGTTTTGCACCCACAATGCACATGATTTTTGAAATATTAATGTGCACAAGGTCACACATTAAATAACACTGCAATGCAAATGATCTTAATTTTAGCAACAAAAGAAAGTCTTTCCATTTCTATGTGATCTTTTTTATGAAGCAACTGCCTTTAAAAGTTCCCTTTCTTCATGAGGAGGGCGGTCTACAGAGTTTTCATTTACATTTCACATCACACAGGAGAATGAGGCCAAGACCAAGAGGAGCCATCACTTCAACTCATGTCACAGTGAGTTATGATTATATTCTTAATTCCATAGCCTATGCTCCTAGCAAGACAGCATAAGATAGCCAAATAGTTTATATTATTATATAACCCAAATTACAGTGTCATTTAACAATGGTGAGAGGACATGGGCTGGACTGAATAACTAGACATTTATTTCTTGGCTGAGGAAATTTATTCCAGTCATTAAATTCAGTTCAAGAAGCTATGCAGAGATAAGCTTGCTGAGGTCTTCCATAACAGTTTTCAGGATCAGAGCCAGGGAAGGTGCATTAGAAGGGAAAGTACCTAAATGCCATCTAGTAACTCAATATCCATGGAGAGGGTCTAAGTTATACGTACCTCATAATGAACTCTAATTTATGGCAAATAATCTTATACTGAGATTCCATTGGCAGATTTTCTATTGTAGTTTTTGCAAGCTGTATAGTCTTAATAGCTACGATGAAATAAAGATTTTGAGAGATAGATGCTCTTGGGAATATACCCAAGAGATGCCCAACCGTACTACAAAAGCATTTGTGCTACTATGTTCATAGCAGCATTATTTGTAATAGCCAG
>JAQHUG010000260.1:1551710-1575148 GCA_028555095.1 Dicrostonyx torquatus | reverse complement strand
TCATCCCAGAGATGCAGGGATGGTTCAACATACGTAAATCTATCAATGTGATCCATCATATAAATAATCTGAAGGAAAAAAACCATATGATCATTTCACTAGATGCTGAAAAGGCATTTGATAAAATTCAACACCTCTCTTTAAGATTTAAATGACCCAAGTTCAGATATTTAATTACAGCAATAGAAAAACCACAGGGGAAGACTTTCCTTTCATTCTCGTTTGGTAGCAAAGAAGGGAGAGGAAACCTTTTAATGTCTTCAGGGGGGAGACTACGATTTCTCATTTGTTTGATTTCTCAATCTGAAAGGAAATAAAGTTATCACTTGACATTTGTCCCTCCTCCACCATGGACCATTATAATCAAAACTCCTCACCTACCTGTAGGCTATAAAGAAATGAAAAAAAAAATTCTTACAGACAACCTGGAAATGTCTAGTCTATCTTTTGTTACAGCTTGGATGAGTTGCTTAATGATGTGAGAGTTTGTTTCCTTTATCTTTAAAACCATAATAAAATCATATCCACTTCATGGAACTATAAAAAAGCTTAAAATGATAATGTGCATAAGGCAACAGATAATGCACAACGTGAAATATAAATAAACATCATGTATAGACTACCTCTTCTATAGCTACTAGCCTCAAGGACTAGTTGTAGTGAAGGAGGTTGGGAGCTACTTGCAAGGAGGCAAGAGATAGTATAGCATCTAAAGGACTGAGAAGTAAGATGATGAGCTCAGTATGGTACAGAAAGACAATAGTGAAAGAGCAAGACCTCCTTTAGTCAGAGTGAAATTATTCACACTGCTTTGCACAGCAAGTTAATAGAAGAGATGGAACCAGGTCCCATCTCGCATGGCTTTCAGTTTAGAATTTTATGCCATTCAAGGTTATTCCTGAAAAAATATTCACACCTATTTTATTATGTAGCCCAAACCAGGAAGCCACATAGTCCCAGGAAGACATGGGTGTGACCTTGCCTGGCAAGATAATGATGGAGAAGATGATGGAATGTATTGTTTTTCAAAACCTAAGGTGATGGTTTAGATGTAACATATAGGAAATAGATATACTAAGAATAACTCTATGGTGGTACACACTTTTAATCTCAGCCCAGTGGAGGCTGACTGCTACTGTTCATACAGAAGTCCACTAACATAGTGGAAATAATGTCAGCACTTGACATTTGTCCTAACTTCACCGTGAACCTTTTTCGTCAATGCTTCTCACAAATCTCTAGGCTAGAAAAAATGGTGGAGAGCTCATAGCCAGTATTATTAGCACCTTAGTGGGACCATGTTTCAGGAATAAAAAAAATAAACAAATAAGTAAATGTAAAAACAAACAAAAATTACTGATTCTTAAATTCTGTGAGTGAACCAAAATGAAAAGATTTTAGGGAAGAAAGGGGAAAAACAGTGAGTTGATGAGGGAAATGGCAGAATTGAAAGTTCAGTTTTGGACATGTGGAGATAGAGAAGCATTTCAAAGAACTATGCCTTGACTGTACAGGTGAGACTCTAAAGATGTTTAAAAGGCTTTATTTGTAGATGAAGCTTTTCCTCTAAGTCTCCATGACATGTTTTTCTTTGTAAAGCAACTTGGTGCTAGCCTCTAAGGAATCCACATTCTCCCATCTGAAACAAAACCTGCTTTTCAAGTCAGAAGCTACAATTCACTCTCTTTAAAGATGAAGAAAGACAGCCTAAAGTAGTTCATAGCAGAACTTCTGTTCGAACAATAACAATCACAGTTTCTGCCGCCTGTTCTCTAATTGCTGACTTGCTTTCTCTTTTGGTGTTCCATACTAAATGATATTCTTTGGATAAGAGCATTTCAGATTTATAGATAAAGATTTAGGGTATCAGTCCACATGTTTTCCTGTATTCTAGTTTGCACAATGTTTTGCTTACATTTTCATGCCAAAGGAAGGAGCATCTCATTCCCAACACCCACAAAATGATTAGGCCACTGTGGGCATTTAAAACAAGTATAGTGATTCTGTAGGCTCCCTAGCAACATATGGCTTATTAAGTCTGTCTTTAAGAGATAGGCTGAGCTGATCATTGTCCTACTAAGATACAGTAACTGGAAACTGGCAAAGAGAGCCTAATAATTTGTGGAAGCTGAGATAAAAGAAAACAGTGCACTTAAGACTGAAACTTTTGTGAGCCATTTGAACCCATGGGTCATACAAGTAAGCCAACAAAAGAAGCAGAAGAATACGATAAATATGTGGAGAAATACAGGAGGTTGTAGGGGAGGGAATGTGTGCCTTCTGTTACGCAGATCTCAAATCAGTATAATTTCTAACTGCATTCTAATACTATCCTTATACTCACAGATAAGTGTACCTCTAATCCCTCATCAAAGAAGCTTCTTCCTGAAACAGTTTGTTAACAGAAAGCGTAACTGATCAAAATGCGGAAGACTGTGGGGGTACCCAGCTCCAACTGATCCATATACAACACAACCCCTGCACCTAAGGCTCAGAAACACCACAGAAGTGAAGGTAAAAATACTACAGGAGCCAGAGGACCAACATGTCTACTTAGAAATTGTATCTTCTATATGTGACAGGAAAACTACTCTCAGAAAATCTTAACAACATGCTTGTCTAAATAAAACCTGAAAATGACATCACTAAATGATATGCCAATGTGCATGGGGGAAATTTCACAGAGCCCCAGTCATAGATAAAGGGAAACAGCCAACTATTAATGGCTGCTGAGAACCTTAAAAACATATACATATGAGCAACACTAAATATACTAAGCAGGTTGTACTTTTTTGTTTATCAATATATGTACATGTAGCAAAAATAATTAAAGGAAAATAACCAAACCATATGGTTTTCCAAGTAGGAATTTAAATAATCTAGCTCATTTATTTGAAAGTATGACCTTAACTATAATTCTTTTTTTAATAAAATTTAAAATTACACTCCTCCCCTTGTCCCAGGCCCTCCCGCTCCCCCACTACCCTTCCTCCCTCCCCCTGCTTCTCTAAGAGGGGGCAGGGTACCCTGCCCTGTGGGAAGCCCAAGGCCCTCCTCCCTCCATCCTGGCCGAAGAAGGTGTGCATCCATATAGATTAGGTTCCCAAAAAGCCAATACATGCAGAAGAGATAGATCCCCGTGCCATTATCATTGGTTTCTCAGTCAGCCCCCATTGGCAGCCACATTCAGAGATTCTGGTTTGGTCATATGCTCCTTCAGTTTTCTCTTCAGATCATATAATTTTTTTGCCTTTTACTTAACTATAATTCTCTAATCTGCCTTTCTTAAATCAGAGTCTATTTTTATTAATATGCTTATCCATTCTTCCAATAATAGCAGCACCTCTTCCTTCCCATGTGTTTGCTTGATAGTGCATACTCAGTCTCCCACTTCATTTTATGATATCTTTTTAATTCACTTGACACTGTGGGATTAAGAAATTATTCTTCATGATAATGTAATAATGAATAAATATCATTATATCTTTATTATCTGCACAACATACAAAACCAAGAGTGATCCTCATGAACATTATAAATTTAATAATAATAACAATGATAATAATGCATCAAGTTGATATAATTGATCATTGATCAAGTGACCTATCAAATAATCAAAGAAATCATTGATTATAATAAATGCAGCTCTTTTTTTAGAGGAAGCTATAACTTCAACATAGTACAGAGGGTACTATTTGGGGGCATTTCTGTTCCTTCCTTGTCATTTTTCTGTGAACTTAAAACTTCTATAACACAGATAAACTTCCAAAATTGCTGTAATTTTTATTGAGACTACAGTCCCTAAAATGCCCAAATTGTGGCAGGGATAAGTAACCTTAATTTCTGAAGTCTTTTCTGTCCCTCATTTTTGTTTCTATGGTATGCAATTATGTACGTTATTGCAATGCCCAGGATGTGCACTTTCAAAACACATTTTCCCCATTTGAATCCCAAAATGTTGCTTAGATAAAAGGTTAACATTATTTTATAAGCTGGGAAAGCAGGTCCAATAAGTCCTCATAACGCTTAAGAGGCAGACTGGGCATTAGAATGAAGGGCTCTAAAATAGCTGAGAATTTCTTGCAATTTTTTTTATCTAATGATTATTACTGTCAAGTACATTTATGCTTACCAATTTAAAGAAACATTTAAATGTATAAGAAGTTGGCAACAGTATATGACAGAAAGGCAATTGGGAAAAAGAAACTCAAAATCAAATAAATATTTTGTTTGTAGATATATTCATTCCTCTGACTGATTCAGAATTTTATAATAATAAAACAAATTGTATTTCCAGGCAGCATTAAATGTCTGCAGAGATGAAAAGCCATATAGTACTCTTGAATTTAAGAAAGTTGAAAATGCAAAGAAACAAACCAAAGTTAAACAGTTACAAAATCAAACAACACAAATCTGCCATTTGTGCAAATGTATTCACTTTCTGGAGTGTTACTAAAGTATTCAAATGGAGTTAAAGCTGCATTTGCTATGAGGCAGAGAGCCGACAACATAACCAGGAATCTTAGAATAAAGTCAACCAGCATCTACCAAGATGCTGCTGAAACACAAACTATGTGACCTAATTCAGCAAACAGTAGTGGGCAGTGAAAAGAGACCCAGGGTGGGGGCAAAAAGAGGCTACGAGTCTTGGACTAACTGAGGCTCAAGTGTAGTAAAATACTTAAGCTGTGATCTTACCCATTATAATAATGGGCAGAGAAGCGAATCAGCAGATGAGATACCCGAGCACGTTGAGAAAATGAAGGGAAACAAGCAGGGAAAGTAACTGACATGAAAGGCTACAGGCCTACAAGTAGACTGTATGGAATGTCTATCTACAAATAAGGCACGCTTTCAGCACTCAAGAGGCTCCTGATATTTCTTATGGTAGGAACAAAATGCCACCAAATTAACGGTAAATTAGTAGAAAGCATGTTGCTTATGGTAAGTTCCTGCTAAGTCCAGAGTTAATAGGTCCTTTCCCTGGCACAGTGTGCAAAGTGACTGCCAGTTGGAGTGGGCTTTCAATTAACTCTCTGCCTATCCATTATAGACAAGGTGCCATGCACCCAGTGCTCCTTTGGAACAAGACCTCTTAGAAGAAGCAGCACTACAGCTCTAAAAATGAGGACATTTCAATATACACTGCCCAGGTCATCTGTTCTCTAGTTTTCTTACTTCCCTCCCTTACCACCTGCAAATTCAGCCCCTCATGGAACCTGGTCAAATCCCTTTCCATGATGCTTTCACATCTGCATTCTCCTCATCAGCTCTGTTCTCAGTGGTTTCCTACTCAAAGCCATCATTAACTCACATCTGAACTCCATTACAACCTCCTCACCAGGCCTCCTCTCTCCAATACCTCCTCCCACTAATCCACCCTGCATGCAGCAGCTGCCAGATTCTTCTCTCTGAAACGCAGTCGTCATTATGTCTCTACCCATTTCCTATACCACACATTCGAAATGCCTTTGACTGATGTTTATGGAATCTTACAGTCAGAACCCAGACTGGATTTCTAGCCTAATTTTTTATACAATGATATTCAGATTTAGCCAAGTCTATTCATTGTTCTCAAGCGTGTTTTACATTTCCTTCTCAAACTTCAGTTCACACAGTTTTTTCAAATCCTAAGTACTGTCCTCAACCCTATATTTTTTTAAAAAAAGAAAAACAAAAACAAAAACAAACCATATAAGTTCTAAATTCTATCTCCTTTGAAAAGCTTTCCCTGACTGCTCCAACCAACAATGAGTGTTTGCTCCTCTGACATCAAACTACTCCAGTTCCATTTATTTTTAACTCTATTCTGGGGAATTTCCTCCTCCCTTCTCTCAGCAGAACAGGTGATAAGGATATGAAATGGAAAAAGACAGTAGGGGGTAAGCACCATAGAAACCAAGAGACCTGCTAGAAGGTTATTATACTCTTACAAGCAAGAGATAATGAGGCCTGGAAAATATTCAGACCTTGGGAATACAGAAGAATTAATGGATGACATACATTACAGAGAATGAATGCATCAACAGGACTAGATGATTGAAGAGATAGGGGACTCAGAAAGCTGAATAACAAATGAGTGGGAAGTTTTGAGACTGAATCACACTATTAAAATTAAAAGGTGGCATCAAATTGGATTGGTAAAGAGAATGACAGGTTTGTTCTTAGACTAAGTGAGCTCATGCCAGGAAAGAGCAGGTGGCTTGAGAAAAAGGACTTTATAAAAATCATCAGAGCTGGTGATACAGTCTGACAAGAGAGCTACTGGAGTTGTTCCCTGAAGCCATGACCATAAATTCATATACCAAGAAAAGAAGGAGCTGGCCTGCAATCTCAGCTACTTGAAAGGCTGAGGCAGGAGGATTATAATTTTAAGGCCTGACTGGGCTACAGAGTAAGTTCAAGGCAAGACTGGGCAACTTGGTGAGATCCTGTTAAAACTTGAGAAGTTCAAAGAGTGTTCAGCATGTAGCTCTGAAGTAGAGCACTTTCTGCATGAAGCCCTGGGTCCAATGTACAGGATAGAGAATAATGAGAATAAGACAGAAGGAGAAAAGGGGACAGTGAACTAGAGTGGGAGAAAAAGAGAACAAGAGAGGAGAGGAGAGGAGAAAGGGAGGGAGAGAGGGAGAGAGAGAAACAAGAGAGCCATGGGAGGAGCAAAAGAAAGGACTATGGATATGTAGTAAGTAGAGAGCTTGAACATCAAGCAAAGAAAAACACAAAAATTCTAATTCTCAACATTCGTGGGGAAAAACCCATCTTCACAAGATGCAGGATGTTTTGAGAGATAAGGCAATGGGAGCAATAAATGTTGATCTCTTGAAAGGAGACAAAAAATGAGACGGGGAAAGGAAGAGATGGTTCAGTGGATAATAGTGTTTGCTACACAATTATGAGGATTGTAAGTTCTGATACCAGTACCCATATAATGTGCCGAGTCCCATGCATGCCTGTAGCCCCAGCTCTAAGGAGAATGGAGAAAGGAGACTTGCTTCTGCTTCAGGCCCTGCAATCCAGTTTAAAATGTTGGCCCCAGATTCAGAGAGAGCCCTGCCTCAAAGAAACAGAAAAAAAGTGGTAAATAAGGACACATAACAGCCTCTTCAAGCTATCCATGAAGACACAGGCATGCCTACTCTGTACATGTACAATACATTTTAAACAGGAAACAGAAACCACCGAGCATGGGAGGAACAAAACAGCAGGTTTTATGTAACTGTGCTCTACTGCACCGTATGGTGACACTGGTGAGTTGTGTTATTGAGTGACTAAGAATGTCAGTCTACCTGAGTCTATATTTCAGGTCACGTTGAACATAATAGAGATTTATGTAAGGTACCCTTCATTCCTTTCGTATGTGATGCTTTCTATGCTTTTCAATAAAAGAGAGAGCAAAGCCTTTTGTTGAGGACACACAGGGCCAGGGATAGAGAGATTGAAAAGACAGTCTTTACTATGTTGATCCTACCTATCTAAGAGCATGGGAGATCTTTCCATTTTCTGTTATCTTCTTAATTTCTTTCTTCAAAGACGTAAAGTTCTTGTCAAATATGTCTTTCACTTCCTTAGTCAGTGCTACCACAAGATATTTTATGTTATTTGTGGCTATTGTGAAAGGTGATGTATCTGTGATTTCCCTCTCAGCATCTTTATTCTTTGTGTGTAGGAGGATTACTGTTTTTTTTTTTAATGATCCAGTATCCTGCCACATAACTGAAGGTATTTATCAGCTGTAGGAATTATCTGGTAGAGTTTTTGGTGTCACTTATTTATACTATCATATCATCTGCAAATAATGAAAGTTTAACTTCTTCCTTTCCAATATGAAACACCTTGATCTCCTTTTGTTGTCGTATTGCTATTGCTAGAACTTCAAGAGCTATGTTGAAGAAATATAGAGAGAGTGGACAGCCTTGTCTTGTTCCTGATTTTAGTGGAGTCGCTTTGATTTTTTTCTCCATTTAATTTGATGTTGGCTTTCGGCTTGTTGTATGTTGTTTTTATTATATTTAGATATGTTCCTTCTATCCCTGATCTCTCCAGGACCTTTATCACAAAAGGGTGTTGGATTTTGACAAATCCTTTTTCAGCAACTAATGAAATGATCATGTGGCTTTATTCATTCAGTTTATTTATATGACAGATTACATTGATAGATTTTCAGATGTTGAACCAGCCCTGCATCTCTGAGATGAAGCCGACTCGATCATGGTAGATGATAATTTTTGATGTGTTCTTGGATTTTGCTGAGTATTTTTTGCAACCATGTTCATGAGTGAGATTGGTCTCTATTTCGCTTTCTTGTTAGAGTTTTTGTGTGGTTTTGGTATCAGGGTAACTGTAGACTCATAAAAACAGTTTGTATATCGCTTTTATTATATTTATATTTAGATATGCTCCTTGTATCCCCAATCTCTCCAAGAACTTTATCATAAAGGGGTGTTGAATTTTGTCAAATGCCTTTTCAGAATCTAGTGAAATGATCATATGGTTTTTTTTCCTTCAGTTTATTTATATGATGGATTACATTGATAGATTTACATATATTGAACCCAAATAAAAACATATACAGACTCATCTGGAAATTGGAAACAGTCAAGGTTGCCTGACAAAATTGCGAGCTTGGGGGAAGGGGTAGAAGGAAGGGGAGAAGAGGAAGAGGAGGAGAGAAGGAGAGAGTTGAGGAGAACTTGAGGGAATGGGATAGTCGAGATGGAGAAAGGACAGATATGAAAGCAAGGAAAGAGATATCTTGATTGAGGGAGCCATTATGGGGTTAGCAAGAAACCTGGCTCTAGAAAATTTCCCAGGAATCCACAAGGATGACCCCAGCTATGATTCTAAGCAATAGAGCAGAGGGTGCTTGAATTGGCCTTGTCCTGTTGTCTCACTGATGATTATCTTGAATATTACCATAGAACCTTCTTCCAACATCAGATGGAAAGAGACAAAGACCCACATCAGAGCACTGGACTGAGCTTCCAAGGTCCAGATAAAGAGTGGAAGGAATGAACCATGAAGGAGTCACCCACTGAAACTGTTTACCTGAGCTAGTGGGAGCTCACCAACTTCAGCTGGACAGGGAAGGAACAAGCATAGGATCAAACTAGTCCCTCTGAATGTGGTTGACATATGCATGGCTGGGGAAGACCTGGGGGGGCACTGGTACTGGCACCAGGATTTATCCCTACTGCATGTACTGGCTTGTTGGATGGATACCTTGCTCAGCCTAGATATATAAGGGAGGGCCTTGGACCTTCAAGGAAGCAATGTGTCTTAACCTCTCTGAGGACTGAGGTGGTCAGTTGGGAGAGTGTGTGGAGGGAATGGAAGGAGTGGAGGGAGTGACAACTAGAATTGGTATTTTTAAAAAATATATCACAAATTTTTAAAAAGCTTAAAGAAAGACTGTCTTTACGTAGAAACAAATTTGGACTCATACAACAGACAAAATAGGGACAATTTGAAGAAACAAAGAGAGCAAGTAGAGAATCCAAATCTGGACTCACTCTTGATTTAATGAGGCCCAGTGAAATTGCTTTGATTTCTTAATGCAACATTGACACATTACTGGTGACTGTTTATCATTAATGCATTCAAACCGATACAAATGATTCCATCTGTCTTGGGGCTGCTGTAACAGACATCACAGACTGTAATTGTTACTGAATAGTTCTGGAATCTAGGAAACCAAAGAGCATGTAATCAACAAGGTTTTATTTTCCATATCATTCTATGACACAAGGTCAGGGAGACATCAAGGCAGACACACAAAATGGGTCAAATACATCCTTTTATAAACAATCCACTAACAAGATTGATCCATTCATCAATTAAAGACCTACCTCTTTTTTTGTTGTTTGTTTTTCGAGACAGGGTTTTCTCTCTGGCTTTGGAGACTGTCCTGGAACTAGCTCTTGTAGACCAGGCTGGTCTCGAACTCACAGAGATCTGCCTGCCTCTGCCTCCCGAGTGCTGGGATTAAAGGCATGCGCCACCAACGCCAGGCAAAGATCCTACCTCTTAACTTTGTCAAAGCAATTAAATTCAATGTGAGCTTGGGAGGAGACAAGCAGTCAAATCACTGCACCAATTCTATTTGTGATTGTCAAGGATTTAAAAGTTTTATGTCTAGACCAGTGGTTCTCAATGTTCCAATGTTGCGACCCTTTAATGTAGTTTCTCATGCTGTGGTAACCAACCCCCAACCATAAAATTATTCTCATTGCCACTTCATAACTGTAATTTTGCTACTGCTATCATTATGTAGATATCTGATATACAGGATATCTGATATGTGACCCCAAAATGGCCTCAACACGCCACTTGAGAACCACTGGTCTAAACTAATAACCCTTGAAGACAGCCTGTGCAAACCATCTTTTAATAGTCAGGATTTTGTGTCTAATCTCCAATATGTACAATGATTCAAATGAATGACATAGCACATTAAATATGCCATTGAATTCGATTAGAGAAATAAATATACAACAAACGAAGTAGTTTCTGTTATGCTGTGTCTCCCTGGAATAATACATTAATAATAATAAAAAACAGTTCATGTTATTTTTATGGCCCATGGAGTACATTCAACAATATATATGGAAAGTCAATCAAGTGAAAATTCTATTTTTACAAGATAAATTGTTGGTACTCATAATGAGAACTATTGGTAAAAATATGTGAATGAGAAAGAAAGATAATTAGGGATAGGAAAAAAGGGAGAGCAATGAAGAGGGAGGGATGAGGAAAGATGATAGAGAGAATGAAAAGGATCAGAACATTACTCTGGCATTTCTTCAGATCCTATAAATATATTGCCTCTTACAAAACATTATATGACAAGAAATATGAAGGTTGTGAGAAGCCATAATTTCTACATAATTTCACTGAAACTGCTTACAAAGGCCAAACCTCAGTGCAAGTCACGTCAATTTCCTAAACATCCATTTCCTTCTATTATCGCAGACACCATTCACTGATAGTCCAGAGACTTGGGGGTGTTGTATATGGTTTCACAATAAAGTTGCTCAGGGATACTGCAAGAATTCTCATCATTATAGAAAAACTTACTTCAACTTAATTAACCTTCCATCAAGACAGTAAGTAGAAATAAATTAGAATGGTTTTGTAACAACTCTAAAATATAAAGTAAACTTGGTAACAGCAATTAATATGTAGTTGAACCAATCCCTTTAGAAATATATTTGCTTTGTTCCTGATTTGAGTGGGAGCGCTTTGAGTTTCTTTCCATTTAGTTTGATGCTGGCTGGTGGTTTTCTGTATATTGTCTTTGTTATGTTTAGGTATGTTCCTTGTATCCCTGCTCTCTCCAAGACATTTATCATAAAAGGGTATTGGATTTTGTTGAAGTTCTTTTCAGTATCTAATGAGATGATCATGTGGTTTCTTTTTTCTCTAAATTAGTTTATGTGGTGGATTACATTGACAGATTTTCATATGTTGAACCATTCCTGCATCTCTTGGATGAAGCCCACCTGTTCATACTAGATTATTTTTTCTGATGTGTTCTTGGATTCAGTTTTCCAGTATGTCATAATTTTTGCATCAGTGTTCAAGAGTGTGACTGGTCTGTAATTCCCTTTCTTAGTAATGTCTTTGTGTGGTTTGGGTATCAGGGTAACTGTAGTTTCATAAAAAAGAATTTGGCAATGTTCCTTCTGTGTCTATTGTGTGGAACAATTTGAGGAGTATTGGTATTAGTTATTCTTTGAAAACATTGTAGAATTTGGCGCTGAACCATCTGGTCCTGGGCTTTTTTTGGTTGGGAGAATTTTATGTCTGTTTCTATTTCCTTACTGGTTATATGTCTATTTAGTGTGCTTATCTGGTCTAGATTTAATTTTGGTAAGTGATATTTATCCAGAAAACTGCCTGTTTCCTTAAAGTTTTCTAATTTTGTGGAGTACAGGATTTTGAAGTATGACCTGATGATTCTCTGGATTTCCTCTGTGTCTGTTGTTTCCTTTCTAATTTTGTTAACTTGGATATTCTCTCCCTGCCTTTTGATTAGTTTGGATAAAAGTTTGTCTATTTTGCTGCTTTTCTTAAGAACCAACTCTCTGTATCATTGATTCTTTGTATTTATATTCTTGATTTCAGAAAATCAAATAATTTCAATTTGATTATTTCCTGTTGTCTACTCCTCCTGGGTGAATTTGCTTCTTTTTGTTCGAGAGCATTCAGGTGTGCTGTTAATTCACTAGTGTAGGATTTTCTCTCCGTATCTATTCAATATAGTATTTGAAATTTTAGTTGGAGCAATAAGACAACAAAAGGAGTTCAAGGGGATACAAATTGGAAAAGGAGAAGGAGGTGAAACTTCCATTATTTGCTGATAATATGATAGTTTACATAAGTGACCCCAGAAACTATACTAGGGAACTCGTACAACACATAAACATCTTTGGTAATTTAGTCGGACACAAGATTAACTCAAAAAAAATCAGTAGCCCTCATTAATACAGATGATAAACAGGCTGAGAAATGAATCAGAGAGTCATCACCCTTCACAATAGCAACAAATAACATAAAATATCTTGGGGTTATTCTAACCAATCTAGTATAAGACATGTATGACAAGAACTTTAAACCACTGAAGAAAGAAACTGAAGAAGACACCAGAAAACAGAAAATGAAAAGATCTCCCATGCTCTTGGATAGGTAGAATTAACATTGTTTTTCTGTAATGATGAGAATTCTTGCAGTATCCCTGAGCAACTTTATCATCAAACCATATATAGTTACCCCAAGCTAAAAATATAAAATGGAAAAAAGAAAACATATTCAAAGAATGGTGCTGGCATAACTTGATATGTAGAAGAATCCAAATAGATCCATATCCTAAAACTGTAAAGCAAAGGACACAGTCAACAAGACAATACAGCAGCCTACAGAATGGGAGAAGACCTTCACCAACCCCATATCATACAGAGTACTGAGCTCCAAAATATACAAAGAACTCAAGAAATTAGTCATCAAACAAATAGATAATCCAATAAAAAATGGGGTACAGATGGAAACGGAAAATTCTCAACAGAAGAATCTCAAATGGCTGAAAGACACTTAAAGAAATGCTCAACAACCTTAGCCATCAGAGAAGTGCAAATCAAAACAACTTTGAGATTCCATCTTACACCTGTCAGAGTGGCCAAGACCAAATACACTGATGACAACATATACTGGAGAGAATGTAGGGTAAGAGGAACACTCATCTATTGATGGTGGGAGTGCAAACTTGTACAGCTGCTTTGGAAATCAATATGGCGATTTCTCAGAAAATGAGGAAACAATCTACCTTAAGGCCCAGCAATATCACTTTTGGGTATATACCCAAAGGATGCTCAATCTTACCACAAAAACACTTGATAAACTATGTTTACAGCAGCATTATTTGTAACAGCCAGAACCTAGAAACAACCTAGATGCCCCTCAACCAAAGAATGGATAAGGAAAATGTGGTACATTTACACAGTGGAATATTGCACGGTAGTAAAAAATAATGACAACTTGAAAATTGCAGGCAAATGGATGGATCTAGAAAAAAACATATTGAGTGAGGTAATTCAGACCCAGAAAGACAAATATCATATGTACTCACTCATAAGTGGCTTTTAGATTTAAGCAAAGAAAAAGCAGCCTACAGTCTACAACCCCAGAAAACCTAGACAACAAAGAGAATTCTAAGAGAGACATACATGGATCTACACAGGAAAGAGAAAAAGACAAGATCTGCTGAGTAAATTGGGAGTGTGGGAGTCATGGGAGAAGGTGGAAAGAGAGGAGGGTTGGGAGGGGAGCAGAGAAAAACATTGTCTTAAACAAGACAGCTCCAGTTCCAGGAAGGTGAACACATGGGGTTTTTAACCCTTAATGGTCCTAGTGGAAATATATCTTAGTACATCATGGCTTGTGTCTCAGTACCATGAAAGTAGATGTTGCTCTATCTTTTTTTTTTTTTACTACTTCACCTCACTAACTGGAAAGAGGGAAAGATAAATTGTGACTCAATTACCAGAGAAAATAACTAAAATCAAGCCTTGGCAGCACAGAGTATTTTTTTTTCGGTAATAGCATTTGGATGCTCTAGTGTTCAGTTAATTAACTATTATTTGGTTTAATTATGCTTTGATGTGATTTTTAGGCATTGCTGTTGATTCTGTATGAATATGAGTCTTTATTTCATGCTTTTGCTGTGTAGGTATAAAGAACTAAAATTCAAAAATGGAGATTTTGAACTGAACTTGTGAAAACAAATAACTATTCATATTCGTGTTGTTTGTCCCTACATTTAAATCCAGAATTTTCTTTTCTGTGACAAACAACATGGTATTGCAACTATTAACTAAAACAAATAGATCATAAATAGTTATGTTAAACAATTATTTATATATTATTCTACCTTTACTGTAGTTTCATTCATTTATAATCTGTATTTTGTGTTTGTTCACATACATGTACACCATGGTATCTTTGTGGAGGTCAGAGGTCAACTTCCAGAAGTTAGTTATCTTTCTACTCTGTTGAAGCAGGGCCTCTCTTGCTGTTTGGCCATGCTGTGTGTGAATTTTTAGCCAATTTTCCTGTCTCTTCCTTCTATTGTGCTAAAGGAGTAGTGGGCCCACAAATGTAGACCACTGCATCAGACTCTTTTAATTAATTTTCAGTGAGGCTTGGTAAACACATCCTTGCTAGAGAAAGACATGCATTTTAGCTTCTTTGTTTTGGTTGTGGTGTTTTCTCTTGGGTTTTTTGCTTGGTTGGTTGGTTTTGCCTTTTGAAATAGGATTTCTCTGTGCGGCCCTTGTTGTCCTGAATCTTACTCTGTAGACCAGACTACCCTCCAACTTAGAAGGCCACTGGCCTCTACCTCCCAAGTGCTAGGATTAAGGGCCTGTGTCACCACTGCCCACTCATTTTAGCACTTTTAAGTGGTGAAAAAAAGGCAGAAGAGATTCCAGAGGGGAAAAATATAATTAAAAATATAATCTCATAAAATGTTAAAAATGATTATTCTACCTGAAAGATTAATTTCAAAATTCCTTAGAATATATTTATTAGCAAAGAGTAGTTTCAATACTTGGTTTTTAAAAATATTGGTAAATGCAGAAGGAAACACCAAATGTTTTAGAAAACAAACTGTATCTGAAAGTTTTCTCTCTAGACTTTTAAGGAACCTTGAAGACAGCTTGTGTAAACCAGTTTTAATAGTCAGGATTTTGTATCTTATCTTCAACATATACAATGGTCCAAATGAATGGCATAGCACATAAAATGTATCATTTAATTTGAGTGGAGACTTTAGCACCCAACAAAAGTACTTTGTGTTATTTTATGATTCCTTGAAATAATAAACTCTTATACATAGCTGGGTTCTGAGAGTCCAACTGAGGTTGTCAGGCTTGTGTAGCATTTTCCTCGTGGTCTTCACAATACTATGAGGTGGACACAATTATTTCTACCATTTTCCAGGTGAGGAAATGAAAACTCAGACAGTGAAGCAGCAGAGATATGGGTATATGCATAGTAAGCAGCAGATGTTAAGAAACAGATGTTAAATTTACTCTTCTTTTGCCTCTATTCTCATCACGTGTTAGAGATTTCACAAATCTTTCACTGAAGGGCTTTCATTATGTGCATCTTCCCATGCTCTTGGATCACTCAAATGAAATATCATATCTTTCTGAGGAGACGAAGCATTACAAATAAGCTTTAAATACATGCTTGATATTTATAACAGGACTTCGTGGACTCTCCCTACAAAAAGCCAAAGATGGGTGAGTTGACTGCATGGGCAGTGTGGTTTGTTATTTCTAAAAGCCTCGGGATCTGAGACGCTTTCTCGTATTTCTTGTCATCTTTTGCAGTGCACATGAATTCACTGCATTTTTTTTAAATCTTAGAAGCCCAAACCAAAAAGTATACGTGCATGTGTATGTGTATGTTCATGCCCACATGTATGTTTATGTGCACGTGTATATGTGTGTGTTTCTTAGTCTATCTGTGCAGCTATAACAAAATCTCTTCAACTAAATTTGTCAACAATAGAAATGTGTTCGTCACAAATCTTGAGGGAAAAAAATAGATGAAGGTACCAGCAGATGCACACTCAATATAAGGGCTTGTTCTTTCTCTAAAATATGGCACATTTTTGCTGTATCCTCACATAGTGGAAGAGAAGAACAGGCTCCCTTAGGCCTCTTTCATGAAGGCACTGATCCTATTCATGAAGACTCCATCCTCATAAACTAATCATCTCCCCAAACCCTCACCTCTTAATTACATTACAATGGAGATTCTGTTTCAGCATGTGAATTTGGACTAATCTAGTCATTCCAACAACAACATGACCTTGATAGTTAAGGAAAGTTCCTTAGTCTTAGATTCAGAGAAAAAAAATATCCATTAATGGATATTAGATGGCAACTCAAACAACCTTCTTCAAAAGCAAATTGAAGCTTCCCTCCTTTCAGATATATCACTAAAAGATTGCATCTCTACCTCCTTTACATAAAACCAGGATTCCTGATTCCAATAAAATGCTAGAAAAAATTTAATAAAAGATAGGCCTTTCAAAAATCTGCTAAATGACACATTCATAATATAGTATTTATGAAAGCCAAGAGTACATCTTCATGTACGTTCCTGTGTATGTCATCAACTGATTGTTGAGATTCAGATACAAGATGTAAGTTGGGACATTATACTTGCCATCAGAAATGCTATGAGTATAAGCTTATGAGAATGCACTCTATGTATTATAGCCTGGAGGTAACACCAGGCTGATTTGCTAGCTATCTTTGTCCATATATGGGCAAAATTCATTTCCTAGGAGAACAGTATTATGGCTTTGAAATAGGATAGTTGTCAACGCAACTGTTAATTTATTGATAGGAGGAAGAAAAACAAAACAATTACTTCATTACATGAAGTTTCAAAAGAAAATGATCTGCTTTAGTTATTTTGATGGAGGGTAATCACTAGGGGTGTTTTAACCTACTGGAATAGAGGGTAGGAATAGCAACGCCTTTTTGTTTTTACCTCATAAAAGAGTACTTTAAATGTTTGTATTTCCACAGAATTCTTGAGTATTAATTTTACAAATGAAATAACAATTCTATGCCTAAGTATCTACACAAAAGAAATAAAACTTGTATAAGACAAAAGCCTGTCTGTGATATTTCATACCAGCTTTACTCTTAATAATCAAAAAATGAAGATGTTCTAAATTTACACCATTGATGAATAAACAAAATTCTGATAGAAGATACAACATGGAATAATTTTTAAAAGAAAGATCCCCAAACCCACATGTATGACACCACTTTGTGAGAAATCTTCAGAATTGGCAAATGAAAAAGATAGATGCGTGATTGCTAGTAAATTCAGGAGTAATTAGGAGGAAATGGTTTTTAGAATTGGCAGCATGTCTGAAGTTGCTTTTGAGAGTGACAAAGATGTTACATAATTGATAATGATAATGACTATATAAATTTTAATATACAAAATACCATTAAATAATATACTTTAAATGGCTGAAGTGTATAGTGTATTAATTATATCTTAATAAATTTGCTGCTTCTTTAAGATTAAGTGAGTTTCAAGCAAGGAAACACAGTTTTCTTTTTGTTATTTTGAGACAGGGTCTCACTCTGTATCCTTGATTTACAAAGAGATCACTATGTAGACCAGATTGACCTATGAACTAACTGATACCTTCTTGCCTGCCTTCAGAGTGGTAGAAATGAAGGTCTGTGCCCCAACTTGACTCAGCCTAATTCCTTTATACTAAAATAAAATCATAAAATTGATACCACCCAGATAAGGAAATTTGCAAAATTCATAAACTACTTGGATCAAGTGGATAAAAAGAAGTGAGATTCTGTTGCTGTGTTGTTATTCCGCCATTGTAGAGTGTATTCTAGAATTGTAGCCCAATGAATCTTTTCTAGGTAAATAAAAACAGAATGGAAAGGTCCTAGGAATGCCTACATTGCCAATTTAGGGCCAAAAGATTATGACATTAAATTAGGAGAGGAAAGAGAAGCTTCTGGACCACCTCAGAGGGCAAAAGAAGATCTAGTCAGTTTACAAAAAGCATCCCTTCTTAGTCCATTTGGACTGCTTCTGCTGGATGCTTTATACAGAAATTTATTGACAATAATAAATTCCAGAGGTTGGGAAGTTCATGATTAAAGCACTAGCAGATTTTGTGTTTTGGGAATTCTCTTTACAGGCTCATTATGTCATCACATGTTGGAAAAAATAAACAAGTTCTTGGATTCTCTCTAATATGACCATTAATTTTATTGATGAAAACTCCACTTTGATGGCCCACCTCTCAAAGTCCCTGCTCGTATGTATTATCATACTAGGGGATATTGCTTTTGAAACACGAGATTTTAGGGGAATAAAGACATTCATCCATTGCAAGAAAGAAGATCATGTCACACATAAACTAGAAACATTTTAGAGTCCTGAGTAGCAAATGGAAGACTATAGCATGCCGGTAGTACACCAGTCCCAACCCCAAAGAAATAAGCAGTCAGTCATTCCAGAGACATATCATATCCTCATATACCGAGAAGCAGGTAATGGGGATGTATTGTCATTAGGAGCACTTGACATGTCTGTTTATGATGACTTGGAATCTGGGAAATTTTGAATATAAAGAAAACCACAATTGTTATTCTTGGAAAATTATCACTATCCTGGTGACATCTGATGGTAAGTTTTCCCCTGTGGATGGCACAAGAGAGTTCTGAAGCAAACCCAGGAAGGCTGATATAGGAAAGTTCATGGAACCAGACTTGAGTGAGACTTGCCTGAGGAACTTCTTTCATTTGGTATGTATAAACTAGATAGCTTTATATTCTCTATAATAAAGATTAGATTCAAAACACCCTTACTGGGTTGGGTTTCTTCCCCAAAACTACACACACACATACAGAGAGAAAGAGAGAGAGAGAGAGAGAGAGAGAGAGAGAGAGAGAGAGAGAGAGAGAGAGAGAGAGAGAGCGAGCTTACTCATCACTCCTTCTCAGACAAATTCCTCTTCAGGTGTCTGGGACATACAGCCAAATACAACATGATCCTTCACTTTTGAGATTTGAGGTGTTAACACCCCCATTCTATGGTCAGTAAGAGAAATCTAAAGTGATTTGGAATAACGAGTTCCTGCCTACCTTGGACTAAAGGAATTATATGAATGTAATCAGTGCAAGGTTCCCTGAGCAACATCGTAAGAGATACCAGCCATTGATCTGAATCAATACAATTAACTGTAGTGGCTTCTATGTAACAGACTGTGTTAAGCACACAGTATGGATAACTAGCCTAAGCATAAGAGCAAGAATGTTCCACATATAAGAAATACTGTAAACGAAGGTAAGGTGTTTCAAACCACACAGGGTTCATGTGGGAAAGTAGAAACAATTGTGCAGGGCTTAAATACAAACTAAAACTGACGAGATGGCTTCCAGGATAAAGCTACCACTAGCAAAGTTTGATGACTTTAATTAGACCCCCAATAATGACATGGTGGACAGTGGAAAGAAAGACCGGCTCCTGAAACTTGTCCTCCAACATCCATATATGAGTTGTGGCAATATTCATGTGCACCCCACACACATGCATGCTAAATGAATAAACTCTAATTAAAATGTTATCAAACAAACAAAGAGAGAAAAAAAGTGAGATGACTGAGTGTCAGTGAGAGATTGAATCAGCCAGGGGTTAGGATCAAATCCTGAATATTTAAACTTGCCAACATGTCAAATTTTTATTGGATATACAGTGAAAAATCTCTGACAAAATATCAAAGGATAAGTGAGTCTAATTGCTACTCTTGTTATGGAACAGATGAATGATGTGAGAGATAGATGCCAGAAAGGCTACTGATAACAAAATGGAAGAATTTTTATAAGGACAACAACATGAAGAGATTAAACTCTTAGTGGGAATACTCGCCATAATGGCCCTTGCTGGTCACTTTGGTAACCAAAATTATTAATTTTAGGTTCCACTTTCTTGCATCTGGCTGAGGGGTATGCTAATTCCAGCAACCTCATTAGTATAGTGAAGTTAATAGCTGATACTTGCTTAATGTGTAACATCCCTACAATCTGTATTCTACCTAAAGATTAGATATTTCTGTGATTGGATAAAGTGAAAGGGAAGAGGAAATTGTGTTAGACTGGAATCTCCCAATATCAAAAGTTACCTATCACATAAAAGGGATGGATGGCACCATAAATAAAGCTAAAACAGCATATTCCAAAGAATAAAAGTATTGGGAATGGTGAAGTGTTGTTTATCAGTAAGTAACCACTTACCCCAATAGGTGGAGGAGAAGCAGCCTGGGTACTAGAAAAGCAAATAAGGAAGACAAAGACAGAACAGACAAGAAACATACACCTAACCAATCTCCAGACAGTCAAGGGAGGCTCTGATGATAATCTGAGCCCAGGCAGTGCAGTAGAAAATTCACTGCTTAATGTTCTAAATAGAAGTATTTTGGGGAGAATTTCAACAAACTAGAAACATCTTCTGAAAAATCACAGTTGTAAACAGCTTTCCCTGAAGGGACCACTGTTTTCACAGTTTCTTTCCCTTTGTACCACCCCCCCCACACACACACACCATGACCTCACAGGCACCTAGTCTAATCCTGGAAAAAGGCAAAGCATCCAGACAGGGCTTCTTCAGCAAGGAGTAAAAATGAGGATGCCTCTCCCACCCGGGGGAATGTTTGTTTATTAAAAAGAAAAAAAAACGCGTGAGTGAGTGGATGTTTCTGAGAAAATAAATGAGAAAAATATTGTTCTTATTTAAGAGATAAGGAGAAAATGAGACATCTGGTTTTTTTTTTTCGGGGGGGGGTGTACCAAAAGATCAAGAAATGTTGCAAATTAGGTCGGTACAATAAATAACTAGGTCAGCTCAAGAATAACAGTTATATTTTAATGGTTAAAAGGGGGAAATTCACTCTACAAGAGTGGGAGGTCCGACATCCTATCTGTCCAGTGGGCACTGTGCAGAGAGAGAATGCATCTGACTTCCCCCAGTTTTCCTCCTCAGCTGCAGGTAGCCACGCCTTAATTAGATGTGATTGGTTGACAGACTTTCCCCTCTCCCAGCAAAGTTTGCCCTCAGGTTTAGGAACATCATTTAGGGGTTGGTTATAATTGGTATATGGTTGAGGGATGGGGGAGGAATTTTATAGGCTCAGGGATCTTTTTGAAAACAAAAAAAGAGGGATAATTGGATGACGGGCTAATAGATTGGTATTTGTGAGTTATTGTTTTTAGACAATTATATTGGTAGCAATTCTTGTATACTCATACAAAGTTAAATTATATTGATTATTGTATGCATGTATGCTTCTACCTCTGTTTAAAACATTGTTTATGTATTGATATATATATATATTTACCATACGGCAGTGTACATTACTACCTCTGATCAAGATAGTTATACATTGTTTGCATTTGAAGGTCATTGTTCTCATTTATTGCACTGTTATTTATTGTCTTAGTCTTTAAGTTAGATAGGTATTGAAAATTATAGATCACTAGTCATCTATGTTTGTCATATTTATAATTAGGCTAATCAGATTCTTTAGATACATAGAGATTATATTCAGTATAGATAGATAATCTTCAACCTCTTCAAAGAGCTGTAGAAAATAGCCTTTAGTCTAACATAGAGTTCCATGGTAGTGAGACACAATTGCATCTGGCAATACCAATGTATTCCCGAGAGAATGTTGAGCACCAAAGACTGTGGGAGGGTCCACCTGTATTTCTGTGCCTTGATTGGCTAAATAAAGAGCTGCCTGGCTTATAGTTAGGACAACCCTTTGGTGGGCGGAGTAGACAGAACGGAAGTTCTGGGAGGAGAAGAAGGAAGGAGCAGAAGCCCCAAGCCACTGTCGCAAATGGATGCAGGTTAGACCTTTCTGGTAAGTCACCACATGGTGACTTACAGACTTTTATAATGGGTTAGTTTAATTATGAGAGCTAGCCAAGAAAAGGCTAATGATAATAAGCCAGACAGATTTAAATGAATTCAGTTTGTCACGTGGTTATTTCGGGTGCAGCCAGCCGCTGAGCGGGCCAGCGGCTGGGGGCTTGGGAGCTGGCGGCTGGGAACCAACAACACACACCCACCCCTCTCCCCCCTACTTACAACAAAAGACACTCCACCTGGAGCCTTTCTTCTTGGCAGAACTAGCCTTTGGGCAAAGAAATGTCCATACCTCAGCCCCTGACAGAGATACAGAGTATCTGTAAATGGATAAAACAGGACTGTCATATCCTGTCAAGATGGGGTAAGATAGTTTTGAAGTTTCTTGCCTTTGAAAATGGTATGTAAGTTGCATTAGGCCTTAGCCAAAGTTGGTTACTTCAACACTGCAAATGAGACTTTGGGTGATTGCCCAGGTAGTCAGTTATCTCTGACATTTTTTGCACATTTTGGAAGTTTCTTGATTGCACTTCCTGTTCACTCAAGTAATATTGTTTCCCTTCTCAGATCTTTGATGGAGTTGAAGATTAGATAATTGTAGTTACCTTCTTCATGATTTAGCCAAGCTTAATTATAATGCAATATTTAGACTCCTTGAAATAGAATGTTTAGTAAAACATTTTTTGGCATTCCTTGCTTGATATTGTTTATTGCTTGCAATTTTGTATTTGATATCTGTTCCTATTGTATATAGTTGTATTGGGTTTGGATAGATCTTGTTTAGACAAAAGGGGGAGATGATGGGAAAACTCTGTCAACCAATCACATCTAATTAAGGCATGGCTACTTGCAGCTGAGGGAAAACTGGGAGAACTCAGGTGCTCACTCTATCTGTGTGGTGCCTGCCGGACAGATAGGATGTCAGACCTTCCACTCTTGTAGCGTGAGTTTCCCCTTTTTAACCATTAAAATGTAACTGTTATTCTTGAGCTGGCCTGGTTATTTATCGTACGGAACTAATTCACAACAAAGAAAAGTTTAGAATAAAAGCCATGTGGGGTAGGTGTCTCCTTCAGAGATGCAGTCTGTCTCAGTGAGTGTGTCCATACAGAATCATGAGGATAGAGATGAGGCTAAGGAGTAATATGAATGGCAAAATCTTTCAATGATCAATTAAATTCCTGTATTTCTGGATTGGTGGTAAATAACATAACTGAAAGATATTTCCGAGAAAAGGGAATGTATTCTTCTTAGGAAGTCTACAATGAAAGCAGTCATTTTTCTAATTTTGTGTGATGTGCTGAGTTGTGAAACAAAGAATGGGTATTCAAGCTTGCATTTGACAGGAAAATTTTGTTCTATAATTTTGTTAAATAGATTTTCTGTGCCTTTGAGCTGGAATTCTTCTCCTTCTTCTACCCCTATTATTCTTAGATTTGGTCTTTTCA